>CM040121.1:100828332-101114564 GCA_022559845.1 Amorphophallus konjac
AATGTAAGTGATGTCAAATTGAGAGAGAAAACTTTGCCAGCGTGCCAATCGGTCGGTAAGGACAGATTTTTCAAGAAGGAATTTAATCGGATTCATGCGAGCAATGAGGTGAACCTCGTGAGCTAAGAAATAATGTTTTAACTTCTGAACTACCCAGACTAAAGCAGCGCAAGTCTTCTCCATGGCTGAGTACCTCTGCTCACAAGGGTTGAGAAGTTTAGACAAGTAGTATGCTGCCCTCTCCTTCCCTTCTTCATCCACTTGAGCTAGGACAACACCTACAGAGTCATCCAGGACAGAAACATAGAGGATAAGTGGTTTGCCCGGAATTGGCGGCCTCAGGACAGGAGGATTGGCCAGATAATCCTTCAATCCGTCAAAAGCTGCCTGACACTTGTCATCCCAATTAAACTTGACCCCCGGCTTAGTAAGCTCGTAAAACGGCCTACATCTTTGTGAATGCTGGGAGACAAAGCGGCGGATAAATTGCAACCTCCCGATTAATCCTCGAACTTCCTTCAAATTCTTGGGAGGAGGCATATCTCTGATGGCCTTTGCCTTATTGGGATCAACTTCAATTCCCCTTTTGCTGACAATAAATCCAAGCAACTTCCCTGATGAAACACCAAATACACACTTTTTGGGGTTCATTTTCAACTGATATTCTCGTGATCTTTGCAAGACTTTAGCTAAAACCCCAGGATGCTCAATCCTTGTTCTTGATTTTACTACCAGGTCATCCACATACACCTCAATATAAATATGAATCATATCATGAAAAATTGCCATCATAGCCCTCTGATAGGTGGCTCCAGCATTCTTGAGTCCAAAAGGCATGACCACATAGCAATAAGTACCCCATGGTGTAGTGAACGATGTTTTCTCTTGATCTTCTTCAGCCAGGCGAATCTGATTATAACCCGAAAAACCATCCATGAAGGAGAGAGTCTCAAATCCTGCCGTATTATCAATCAAAACATCAATATGAGGGAGGGGGAAGTCATCTTTAGGACACGCACGGTTGAGGTCCCGAAAGTCTATACAAATGCGAACCTTCCATCTTTCTTCATGACCGGGACGATGTTAGCCACCCAATTCGGATAGAGGACAACTCTAACAAATCTAGCCTTATGAAGCTTGTCGACCTCTTCTTTCATCTTTAAAGCCATGTTAGGGTGGAAACGTCTCAACCGTTGTTTGATCGGGACAGACCCTGGCTTAAGTGTAAGCCGATGTTCAACGAGCGCAGGGTCTAATCCAGGCATATCTTCATAACTCCATGCAAACGTGTCCTTGTATTCTTGAAGTACCAAAATAAGCGCCTCCTCTTCGGAGGGCGGCAAATTCTTGCTGATGAGGACAATCCTAGGGTCTTCTTCCGTACCCAAATTTATTTCTTTGGTAGGCTCTTCTACTGAGGCTGATGGTTCGTCAAATCTTCTCATGCCACTGGCAAAGGCATCAGCCTCGTCCTCATATTCTTCATAACTTTCATCCCCCTCTTCAATAGGGTCTTCATCATTCATAATCTCATAGACACCCAAACCCTCATAAGAAACATCAGTATCCTCGTATTCCAACTCTGGCAGGATAATCGGATTCTCCACAAATTCGGGAAGGGCTGAACAAGCCTGGCACCTTCTGGCTAACTCCAACAAAAATCTGCGGGGAATCTGCTTACCCTTGGATTTCCTATGTGAAACTACCCCATGAATTTTATTATTGGAGGAGGAAGAGCAACTAGCTTGATTGAAGGAAGGAGGTGAAAAAGTGGATACAGGAGGTGATACAGACGAGGACCCCTCACCAGAGGGGTAGAAAAGATTTACCAATGAATCATGGAAGAGTGGCCCCTGGGTCGGGACACACTCAGAAGAGAGATAAGAAGTCTCCTCAACGGAGATGGAGGACTGAAGAGTTGGTATTTTGGCATTTTTTTCGTTTTTATCTTTATCTTCATTTTTATTTTCCTTTTCTAGAAGAAAGCATGTGAAGGGAGAATAGGAGGAGGAGTGGAGATTGAAAGTTTGGAGAAAGATTGAATCAGAGATGACCCGCGCGGGGGTGTGATGGAGAGTTTGGAGAATTGCTCGAGGAGCAAGGGAGGAATCGGAGAGAAACTTGCATTGAATATGAGAAAAGCTGATCATAATTGGTGGCGGTCTCGGCACGCGAGAGAACAATTGAGAATGTAGAGAAGCTAGAAGAGACGGATGCATAGAAGTGAGAGAGAAAAGGCCGGCCCACAGCCTGTCTATTGTAAATCCTTCTTCATATGGTACATCAGGCTCTCCAGTGTCTGTATAATCACTCAGCAGCTGCCTTTTGTCTGTTATCACAACAGACTTTTCAATCAAGTCATGGATCAGTGGCGGCCATTCCGGATGTGTCGGCATGAAGAGACGGCTTAAGGCAATAGTAATGTCATTCATATCAAACCATCTATACCAGTCACACTCTGGATCATCCATTTTCCTCCTCTTATCAGGCCTTAGAGATTCCAGGGCTTTGTATGTAACCAGTGGAGCAATATGTCGAGCAAACTGTCTAGCATGAACATCTTGACAGTCTAACATGGAAGTGATTATTGTAGTCTGCTCATTATTTTGGACGCCACCTTTAATAAAATGTGTCTGTAATGTCCATGTAAGCGGTTGGCGATCCGTCTTCAGAGTGGATGTCATGACTGCCCATGGTTCATTTTCATCTTTGCTCGGTCCTTTATAGCCTAGGCCGCCCCGTGCAATCAATCTTTGTGGCTTGACAGGCCTAGTTTTGCCCTGACAATTGACACCCAGGCCTTTGCCAACCTGGTACCCCATTCTCATCAGAATATTCCAAAACGGGGTGTTCATTGTGTTCTTCTTCTTCTTCCCCTTGGAAGTTAGGGGTGTCATGGCAACTGTTGTAACTGTCTCGGGTGGCATCGGCCGTGGGTGAGGGATATCTAATACTGATAGCAACGGCTTGTTGGAAGGCCAAATAGAAGGAACTGACGTTGCTAGGTGTATGTCTTCGTCAGGCAGAATCGGCATGCTAGTCACCTTGATAATGCGGCCCTTGTGTGGAAACTTGAGGCATTGATGATTTGTAGAGGGCACTGCATCTAACTGTTGAATATAGGGGCGGCCCAAGATGCCATTGAATGTTGGATCCATATCCAAAATGTGAAAATCGACTGTGATTGTTGCTGGACCCAAACTAACCTTTAATGTTATCATGCCCAAAGGAGGTTTCTTAGTATTGTCGTATGCTGTGACTGTTATGGTAGATGGCCGAATCTGATTTTCGAGAATGCCGCACATCTTCAAAGTGGTGGTGGCAATACATTGATGGATGCCCCAGTGTCCACCAAGCATTGTTTACTGCCACCTTATTTATGTCCACTGTGATGCATAAAGCATACTTTCTTGCCGGTTGAGGTGCCAGTTCATGCTCATGAAAAGTAATTGCCGGCTGACTGCTAGCGGGCGTTAAGACTGTGGTTATCTGCTCGACAGGGATGTCCTCATTGACCATAACTTTCTGTAAATATTCCTTAAAGCCAATTGATGAGTGTTGACCTCTTAATCAATTCCAGAATGGAAATTCTTGCTGGAGTTCGGTCAAGATGCTTTAACAAATCATACTGAGTACCCGGCACGGACTCTTGCTCCTGTTCTTGTTCATTTGGCCCCTGTGCGGGCTCCTGCTCTCTCTGGGGAAAGATGCGCTGGAACATCCGTCCACTGCGGAGCGGTGCCACGTTTTGCCGTGCCTCTGTCGGGGCAAGTAAGGGAGGATTGGAAGAAGAGGAGGGTGTATTGGCGTTAAAAAGCGGTGGAGAGGTGTTTAAAGAAGGCGACCCCGTAGGGGGTGTTGGTGAGGAGTTCAATGAAGAAGCCCCCGCAGGAGGCGTAGGAGTAAGAAGGGGTGCCCGAGTGTGGGGAGAGTTAGTAGGTGGAATGAGGAGAGATCTGGGTACGAAGGATGGGGGAACTGATGGTGGAGGGATCCTTGTTGGTGGAGGAGTAGTGGTGGCGGGTGTTGGTGATGGGCGGATAAGGAGTGGTCTAGACGGCAAATGTGAAGGGTTAGTAGTGGATGGCGAAGTTTGCTGCATGGTAGGCTGCGGAGGCGGTAGGTGGGTAAGGAGAGGTCGGGTTGGCAAGGATGGAGAATTGGTGGGAGCAAGTGGATTAGCGGGGCGCAAAAGGGAACGGCTTAATTGGGGAGTAGAAGAAGACGGAAGGGTGCGCAAGAGGCGCGGAGGTTGATTTGGATTATGATTAAATGCCCCGACAGAGGCGTTTTCTTCATGCCATCCCTGCCCTCTCTCCACCTCGTGGAGGGACGTGACAGGGTTTACATGCTGATTTGCAGGATGCCCCGACAGTGGGTTGTGGATGATTCCCATATCTTGCTGAGCTACCGGAGCTTGCTGTTGTACTTGTGGAACTGGTTGCTACGGCTGCTGAGCCTGCTGCTGCCGAGGAGGCCTTCTTTCTTTCATAGTGACGATAAACTGTCTCATCTCATCCCAATTAATGCCACCCTGGTCATTTAAATCATAAATGTAGTCCTTGAAGTGGAAGCAACGATCAATGTTATGACCAGGGGAGCGGTGGAAGACACAGTAGCGGGACGTGTCAACATTAGCGGGCCACGCTGCCCTTTCCTTTGGTAGCATGAGCAAGTTGGCGGCCATTAAGGCATTGAAAATATCCGGGAGACTTTCTGGCAGTGGAGGATAGTGGGCCCTTTTGGGGCCTAGTGGTCTCCTTTGTTGCTGTTGTTGGCCATAGTTGGCGGGTGGCGGTACTTGGTGGTATTGTTGCGGAGCTGGAGGGTCAGCGCGGGGCGTTTGGTTTTGTGGTGGAGCAAAGGAAGGTTGAGGTGCGAATTGGTGTTGTGGTGGCGAGTTGAAGAGAGTGCTTTGTTGTGGAGGTGGTGGAGGTCGTGGGTTAGATAGGTGATGGGGTGTGGGGTTGCCGACCGCGCCAACCTGCTCATTTGCTATTGTGCCCTCAGTTGTGGGCCCGCTGCTGTTGACATTCGTATTCTTTTTAACCAACCTTGGTTTTGGCTCAAACATGCCCATGATGGGCGAATCTTTCATTTGGGTCTGAATATAACGAGCTCTTTCATAGAGCTCCTCCATGGTGGTCAATCTGTTCATGGCCAGTATATGCCGGAACTGAGGGGTTGCATTGGATATAATCATCTTAACCTGTTCCGGTTCTGATAAGGTATCTTTCAACTTCTCGGCCATTGACCGCCATCTATCAGCAAATATGATGAAGTCCTCCTCGGGCTTCATTTTCTCTGCAACCAAGTCTGTAACAGATAGAGAGGGTCCGACCCGGTCCCTATACTTCTGTAAGAATTTCCTTTGAACCACATCAAAATTGCTAGCATCTGCCGATCCAGGGAATAGAACCACTCGAGGGCTGGCCCCTCTAAAGATCTTCTAAACAAATAAGCCAATGAGGCTTTGTTGCCCTGCGAAAAGGACGTTTCATACATAAAATCCTTCAGATGAATAAATGGATTGCCAGTTCCATTATATCGCCGAAAATTCGGCATCTCAGAAGGTGGTAAGTGAAAAACTGGCAATGTAGGCAGAGAGATCTCTGGAGCATTCTTGGCAGCAGTAACCTTGTTGAGTTGTTCTTCCATGCTAGCCAATTTCTGAAGGAGCAAAGCATTAGTGTCTGACTCGACTGGGGCCGAATTTGGAATGAAGGTATTTGGCATAGGCGTCCTTAGAATTTGGTGAGGTTGAAGAACTGGGGCCTAGCCGCTGAGTAACTTGCCTGTTGGGCCGGCATGGCCGCACCAGGCGTTGGTGGACAAGAGGGGGTTTGTGCAGAACCGCCTGGTCATTGGTGATGTGATGGCCACTCTCGGCCGGAGGGGGATTGGAGGATGAAGAGGGAATGGACTTCCCTTTCAAAGCGGCCTGAACTGCCTGCCGCTGGGAATCGTCCAATTGAGATAATGCATGAATTAAATCATTGACGTTGAAAGAAGGGGAGGTGTTCCCCGATGTGTTGGAGGGTAAAGCCTGAGAGGAGGGCACAACCTCTTGAGTAGTGGTATCAACCACATGAACTTGAGGATAATGAGAATGAGGAGGAGGGTAATTCCCCTCATGATAGATGGAATCTTGGAGGGGTGCCTCATAAGATTGATCAAAAACATTTTCTTCCACGTCATCATAGGAGTATCCATAACTTGCCATGTTGATGATCTTACCTGAACGGAGTTGCATGCTTAAGAAGAGAGAAAGCTTTATGGAGGGATTATCACACAATCAATCACTCAATCAAAAGAAGCTTAAGCAAATCAACCCAACCAAGTTTATGCAATCAAGTTGAGATGAACGCAAGATTTTAGTGTTATGTTTGAGATTAAAGTGGATTAAATTGCAGAATAATTCACTCTTCTTTGCAAAGTGAAACCTAGTTCGGATCCAAGTGTAGTCTCCGGGTTAACTAGGTTCTTTCTCTCTCCTCACCAACGATAGATTCTCTAAACTCCGGGTACTTCAAGGGTACAACCAGCCCAGCGTCCGTGAGGGAATCCACGGGTGCGGGGACTTACGGAGGTCTTGGAAAAGGGATTTCCGGTCCAAAGAGACGGAATGCTCAATGGAGGGTTGTCCCGATTCCAAGAGAGGTGTGTGGAAGCCTAGTGTAGAGAGAGGAGGTCTCTCAACCAAATGCCACAAAATGCAGTATAAGATACGCAGATCACACCAATATAATCAAATGATGAATGTAAGAATCAGTCCAGCATGAATAAACACAGGAAACAAGTCTCTGTGAACGCAGAGGAAAGAGACGACTCTGAAGCAGTCGCTACTAATGGAAGAGACGACAGCGCGGCTGTCGTGAATCACTGTGAGGCGCTCACAGACAGTGCAAAACCGCGCCTTAGTGTGAGGCGCTATATGTGAAAAGGACGCCTCTGACAGAGGGCGTCAAATGTGAGTGGTGCACACGATCAAAATAAAAACACGCCTTGATGTAAGGCGCTAATCAATAAAAGGACGCCCGGAATAAAGGGCGCGAATTCACAGACAGAGTAAAAACCAAGAGACGCGATGAAAGATGCCTTGGCAGAAGGCGTTAAACAGAAAAACGACGCCCTGGATCAAGGCGTTAAATCAAAAAGCGCCTTTATAGAAGGCGTTAATTTAGGAAAATCACAGGACTGGCTGATCCCGGAGTGTGCAGTGTGCACAGTGGAGGGTGCCCGTAGGGCACAAGGGAGGGGTACCGTGGGTACCAAAGGGAAAGGGCACACGTGGGTGCCAATGGGAAAGGGCACGCGTGGGTGCCAATGGGAAAGGGCACGTGGGTGCCAATAGGAAAGGGGTAATCAACAGAAAAACAGTGGAAGTCCCACCGTGATCGCCAATTTGTAGATTATGGAAGATCCACTTTTAAGATAAAAATATTTATATAAGAAGGAGAATAATGAAAAGGAGTAAAGGAGCACGTGGTGCTAATAAGAGTGTGATCGCCAGAGGGGTTACCTCAAAAATAAAGGAAGTTGATCGCGAATACCTGGTGAAAATAGGGATGCGGGATGGATGTAGATTCCTTCCTCCTCCTTCTATCGGCCGGCCGATGAAGGGGGTTTTCCTCTTGATTACCCTTAATCAAAGAACAAACAATCAAAAGAAGAGGGGATCAGCCAAACGTGTGTGTAGTATCAATCCAAGGAAATAATATGATGACGAAAGAGGAGCATAAAGTGTGCACCTTTTGTTTATTTTTTTAAAACCCCTAGAGAATTAGGGAAAGGGAAAGAGATGCAATACTAATGCAAAAGAAGAATATTGTGATCGATGATAAGATGATGAAGACAAACGGGAGAAAGAAAGCCCCTGCTGTTCCTATAAACAGTAAAGGGGAAACCACTTTGATGCTTCGGTTGCGGCAGCAGGAGGAAGCAGAGAGCCTTTAAAGAGATCGCACAGGAGAGGAGAACGACGTGAGGACAGAGGACTTGAAGGTTGGCAGAGAAAAGAGAGAGGAACTCTGTATTCTCAGACGATCATCAACCTCTGTAAACTGGCTTCTGCAACCTCAATCGTCAGCACCCGTAACCTCAATCACCAGCACCCGTTAACCTCAATCGCTAGCACCCGTTACCTCAATTGAGATCAACCAGGGCATCCTTTTATAGGGTTCAAAACTGTATTCTAATGGGATAAGAACAAGCAATGATCATTAATGGCAAGGACTCTAGTTCCCAGATCGAGCAAGTGATTAATCAAGGCAGGGAACTCTCCAGGAAAGGTGTGTTCAAACCGGACACAGAAGGGTAAGAGACGACCCTCAGAAGGGCGTCAATTAAAATTGACGACCTGCCATAAGGCGTTAATTCAAAACACGACTGGGACAAAGGCGTCAACTCCTGGATTTAATTTTAGTAATAAAAACTTTCTTTTTCTAAAAATTGTGAGACGACGCCTGAAGCAAAGGCGTTAATTGAAAACACGCCCTAAGGAAGGACGTTAATTCTTGATTTTTCAATCGTGGTGGGACTCGTAAAATACCAGAAATTGACGCCCTTAACTCCAGCCGTCCTTTCTTGAGAACACGCCCCAGATTAGGTCGCTATTTAAATCACGTCCCTCTTCAAGTTGTTAATTACAAAAATGTAAGAAACATCATAAAAACCCACACAAAAGAGAAAAACTTTATATTATAGAAATATTGAAGTTCACTTTGGGGCGTTAACATAGTGACATGAGATTTGATCAACATAGTATCAATTTCGGCGTGTCTACACTTGGCCCGGGCAACCGCCCGAGCAAACTCGGCATCCTGCTCTGCCCTGCCTCCCGCAGGCTGAGAGGAAGACGATGGGGCATCCGGTCCAGCTCGTTGGGCTCCCTCGGCCCGCTGCATTTTCATGATTAATCACATTAAGCATTTCATAAGCATAATCATTTAAGTATAAGTTTAGAGTCTCACCAGGAGCTCCAGGGCGGTCCGGTACTCGTCCCGTTGCTGGATGGTGGAGTGAAGTAATCCCTCCAGCTCGGCTATCCATCCCTCAGGGTCTAGCTGCATTTAGAAAGCATGTGAGTCATTTACATATAGCATTGCATTTTTTGCATATAAAGAGGTTTAAGGTTTAGAGTTGCATACCAGTCGTCGGGTACCTCGGTACACCCGGTCACCGTAGAGTCGAGCGAAGGCCTTCAGATATGCCTCGTCGCTCTCATCTCGCTCCTTCACCGCTCGGCCCCGCTTGTTCCAGTCGTGGACGTACTTCGCCTTTCGGGCGCACCAATCCACGTTGCCACTGATGCCCCTTGCCGACTTGCCTGGGTGGTCATCACTGTGGCGTGGAAAGGTCACCGCGGGCTGGTGTAGTCCCCGAGTCCGCAGGATCAGCCTGTAGTGCAGAGGCTCGATGATGTGGATGCAATGCAGCCATATGTCTCGCCCCCTGTACGACAAGGCCGCCTCTACCCACGGCTGTCCCGTGTAAACCTCGCCACGGTACGGGGTCCATCTCACCTAGAAACATTAGGTCCGTTCATCAGCATATAAGTTCATCATGTAGAAGTATTTAAAGGCATATAGAAGCATTTAAAAGCATGTAGAAATCATTTCGAGTTCTGGACTTACCGACGTGTGTGGGTAGGAGTCCAGGTCATCCTGGATCGTCCGGGTCAGTCTGATGATCGACCCTGTGTCCCTCGCTACCGTCCATCGCCTCGCGATCGGGATGCGGCCGGGGTGGAGTAGTGTGCCTCTCCCAATGCCCGGGAGGTACATGTAGCTCCAGATCTGCATTTTAGAAATTAAGTCGGTCAAATTGCATAATCATAACATTTTTTGCATAATATAGAAAGCATTTAAATTGCACTCACCTGCAGAAAAGGCGAGAAGCCGCCCAGCATCGTCTGTCGGTCCGTCGTGCTGAGGGACTCGAACAGGAACGCGAGCACTGCTGCTCCCCATGCATATCTCCCGACTCTGTGCAAGTTTTCTATCATTGGAAGCAGTCTGCAGCTGATGACGTCCGCTCGAGTCGCGAAGGGGAGCTTCCCGAATAGCAGCATCAGGAAGCGTCTCAGTACTTTATCTCCCTCAGGTCCTGCCTCCACCGCCACGTAAGGGCGCACCTGGTCTATCACTTTGCCCAGATACTCCTCGGGTAGCTCTCCTACGGCGATCGCTGCTCCTCTCAACCCCAAGCTCTCCTGCAGTACTGATCTCGAAAGTTGAGATGAGGACTATCCCGGCCTGATCAGATCCAGTCCGAGCAGCTGTTGTGCCATCTCCCGGTAGTCGCCGTACGTCCATCCTGTCACTGTAGCTCCGTGGACTCTCAATCCTGTAATCCTCGCTATGTCTTCTAGTGTGGGGATCATGTGGCCCCACGGGAAGATGAAGGCTCTGCTGACTGGGTCCCACCTCTCGTGCAATGCGTACAACAAGGGTGTGTCCATCCGGATCACCTCGATGCTGAGCACCTCGGCGAATCCCATCCCGGCCAGTCTCTCCCTCTGGTAATCGGGCAATGCCAGGTACACTGCCCGGATCTACAGCCAGGAGATCCGCGTTCTTCTCTTTCCCTGCATTCATGTAGATCATTGGTTAGTCAATTGCATCATAAAATCATTGCATAAACATTTATAAAATGAAAACAAAACAAAAATTCAGAAATTGGAAAACCCTAAAAATAGTTTGGGTCTCTAGTAGATGTAACAGCCCTGGGGTGGGGCGTTACTGGCTCTGACGCACTCAGGGTGGCGCGTCAGGCGTGTGACGGTCGCTGGCAGGACCGTCACATTGTCTGCTATTGGGTTTTTTTTCCTTGCATTCCCATTTTGTTTCCCACCTTGGCCAAATGGCCTACAAGCAATCCTAATGGCTTCGTGGACCCATTTCTACCCCTCAACCCCGCATGCATTCACAAATAAAAACATAAAAAATCAAAAATTGAAATTAGGGTGAGGGGACCTACCTCATGGTCCATGCCCCTTCTCCTCTTCTTTGCTGGCTCCTTGGGTTCCTCTTCACCCAAGGGGGCTTCTTCTTGGTCCTCTACAGCCGTGGGAGCTTCCTCTTCCTCCCTTGGATCTCTTCTCGTCGTTTGTTCTTCTTCCACCGGTGGGATTGCTTCCCGTTCTAGCCGGCGGTGGAACCGCCGTATTGCCTTCCTCTTTCCTCTCTCCCTCTTCTGTGGAGGCGGCTGGGATGGCTCGTCGCCGGCCATTGGAGCGGTGGGGTTGGTGGTCGCCGGAGGGTTTCTCAGTTGGAGGTTTTTGGGGTGTTGAATGATGAATGAATGGGCCGTAACCGTTCGGGTTTTATTTTTGAACGCTCAAGAAATATGACGGTCTATCGACCGACCGTCAAATCCTTCTGACGCGTTTGTCTTTGACCGTTACATGTGTTGGCCCTGTTTTATTGAAGAATGTGAACCGCCTGGTTTATGACGGCCCAGTATTAGTCCGTTATTTCGTGTGACGCCCTCACACTAGACCGTTAAAAACTTGCAAGTTTCTTGATGAATTAAATGGTCTAATTGATGTTAAAATGGTTCCATTTTCTTTCATGTTGTTCATTATTGATGCCTCTCGCACGTACAAATGGTTATGCCTTAATTCGTGTTCATATTTGTTATTGGCTAACCTCTTTCCATGAAGGAATTTATGAACAAAGTCACGCTCTGCCGTTCGTCAGGTAGGTAAGTCAGGTATTGTATCTCTTTCCCTTATCCTTTAATGCATTACTACATGTTATTTATGATATATTATCTCGAGAACCGGCTGGTCATTCATGTGTTCCGGGATCTGATGTTCCCCTTAAACAAAAATGATGATGATATAAGTTCACATGTTTAATCGTTGGATAGGCCGTTAGGTTGGAAAAATTTGGGGACGATGGTTCTGTCTTGCACGCTGTGGTTGCAGATGGTGTCCTGACCCTGGTTTCTCCGATCTAGCAATACTATTCTCGAGTATCTTGATATTTTATCTTTCTTTGCATTCGTTTTAAAGATTTCTTTTTCTTTAGCACAGCATACATCATACGCATCTTTTGAGCATTCACGTGCTTCATCTGTTCAAGGTAGATCGATGATGGTGAATAGCTGTGTTCTTGATCTCGAATGAGGAGAATTATTCCACTCCGAATTAGAAGGTTTCCTTTGAGCTCGTCGCTCGATTTGGTTGGCTGAAGATTCCTGTCTGGAGTTAAGTCAGTTCTCTTTCCTTTCTATTGCCTCCGGCGGCTAGCCGTGTTTCCTTTCCTTAGTTGTTAGTTCCTCCAGACATGCGTCCTTTGGTTGGCTATTTCCTTGTGATCAGTTCGAAGTTTTTCCAGAAAATTCCTATCGCTTGTTGGTAAAGAACGGGTGTCGTTTATCTTAACGCCCACTTTTCGATCCACTCCACTCCACTTCCGCTTCATCTCCATGTTCCATTTTGCTTTCGCTTCACCTCCGCTCACTCCCCTGCAAAGAGGACGTTAAGGAGGGGCATCTGTTGACACCCGTTTTATGACCAATAAGTCGGGTCATCTCTTTATGCATTATATATGATGCTCCGAGTTGTTCACTCTTCATCGAGTCTCTTTGTTTAGTTGAAGATCATTTCTTGGGTCTTGACTCCTTGATCGGATGTGGCTCTTTGTGGCATTTCATTTTGACTAAAGCTTAGTAAAACCTTCATTCCTTCTTTTGGAACTCCATTGGTAATAACGGTCTGTTCCAGGCGCGTTTCTTCCTTCTAACGGATGGGTCCTGGGCCGTTGCTCCTTGAAGAGTCCTGAAGCTTGAAGCCTTGTTCCAAAGCTTATCCTTTGGCCTATATGTTGAATATAACGGTCTGTCGTGCAGCCGTTGTTTCATTCTGACGCCCTATGACTTGGCCGTTGCTTTCTTTACAGAGTCATATTGTTCTGATCTTCTTCCTGTTGATCTTATCTCTTTGGGATAAGGTTGAAAGTAACGGATGTTCCTTGATGCGTTATTTCACTGTGGCGGTCTGTCGTGCAGCCGTTACTTCCTTTAGAGAGTCCTAGCGGTTCAGGCCTTTTCTCTGCTACTCCGTGGTCGAGATAAGAACTTGGATTGACGATATCTCTTCCAAATCTAATCCTCAGGACCTTCTGTTTGATTCTATGGACTCTTGGTGATATTATCTTCAAGGATTTGTTAAGAGTTATCCCTTTATCTTGCTGGATTTTCCTCTGCTCGACCTAAGGGTTTGAGGCTCTATAAATAGAACCTTTAACTTCATGGTCCAAAGGGGGGGGGGGGGGGGAATTCTGGAGTTTGCGACGAAGTGCTGCCGCATTTTAAAGCCACGATTGATCAAGGAGAAGTGCTTCTCACGTTCGTTTGCTGCCTGGTGAAGGGAGTATCTGTTCCTCTTGGTTCCAAAGTTCATATTTGCATATTGAATTCCTTTTCCATCTCCCTTTCATCATAAGCACTATTTCTCTCCTTTCTCCACGTTTTTCACTGGTTTTCATCATCTAAACTTCCTCCCAATCTTTTAAAACATCGAGAGGGGTTAAAAAATCAAAACCTCCCGGTATTTCCCTTTCCTTTTGATGATATTGTGTTTATTGAAGAATTGATGCTATATTGTTGAAAGGGCTAATTTGGGTTGTTTGTTCTTGTTCTCTACGTCTTTGGCAGGTTTACAGGTTCTTTGCACGAGGCCCAAGTCTTCTAGCCGGCTGGAAGAGTTGGAGTTAAAAGGATTCACACTTTGCTACTGCAGGTTATTTGACGGTCTGGTTCAGGCGTGTCATATTCTTCCAGCGGTCTATCGAGCGACCGTCACTTCTAAGTGACGCACGGGGTCCTGACCGTTACATCAAGCTGACCTGCAGGTTTCTCTGATCTTTCCTCTCCCGTGCGCGGGTGCTTCATCCACCTATTTCCAAGGTATTTTCAGGTCTTTGGCTTATTTTTACTTTGGTGGCGATCACATCTTTCTTAAGTATTGGGCATTAGCTTTCTCTTTCGCATCTCACATCTTTTATTTCCTTGCTTGTTTCACCCCTTGCGGTGTGTTTCTATTTACTCCTTGCTCCACGCCCCGGCGTGTGTTTTTTTTTCCTTTATTCCTTAGCTTAGTTTGGTTGAGATAGTATGCCCATGCTACAGCTTGCTTTGGTTGCCTAGGTTCATGATCACATGTTCATAGGTTGAGTGCAGATCTTTGATTATTTGCTTGTCATCTTGCTACATATCATCATTAAGACCCAAGAAAAAGGAGATAGAGAAGCAAAATAAAATCAACAATTATCAGACTGCCATTATGTCAGAACTCAAGTTATGGAATGATGATATGAGAGCTCACAAATTTTGTATCAGAACCAGCAAGTTGTATGAGAGAAAAATTCCAAAGGGGTCGGAGTGGAAGAGTGATGGGGACATCAGAGCAAGACCACTAACTTTTTATTTTACATTTGAGTCCTTTTATTTACATTTATATCCTTGGGAAAACATGTATGTAATTGTAAGACTTTATAAGCTAATTTGTCATTCCTTAGGATTCTTTGGGTTTTTATGTAAAAGTCCAGTAGGACCAGCAATGGGCCCTCATTCTCTTCCCTATTGGTCCACCTAAGCCTTAGGACCCATGTGAGACCAGTCAAATATCCAAGATGGGCTTCTAGATGGTTTGACATTCAAAGGTGACAATTGGTAGAAAATGTCTAAGATTCTAACCCCTTAAGTCAAGGGGGTGCCTCCCATTAAAATGACATTTTGTATTTTCTTTTTTTAGGTCAATTGACCACATGGGGGAAGAAAATGCTACCCCTCCCCTCTCTCCCACGAAATTCCAGCCCCCTCTCCCTTCCTCCCCTTCTATATAAACTCATGTATAGTGTTTTGTAAAAATTAATGAAGAGAAAAAAATTGTGAATTTGGTTGGAGCCAAAGAAGGATGTGCCCTCCTCCTCTCTCTCTCCCCCTTCTTGCAAATGGATTTCTACGATTGTAGGGTGTGAGACCTATTCTATCTCTCCCTCTTATCCTCTGAATTCTGTTTCTGCCGCCGCCGCCATCGCGCCGCCGTCATCATCGCCGGAGTTCTGTCTACATCAGGATAGGGCATCAAAGCTTAAATTTTCTCTCTCCATCAGGAGCTCAGATCGAGTCCAAACTTGGAGGGTGAGTCATCCACGTCCACTCCAGCCTCCACAAAAACAATCCAGTCATTTACCATTCATTTTCTATTATTCCATTTTCGTGTTTCCCCACCTTCAAGTTCTATCTTCTATTTGGATCCCATCAAAGCAACCCTGTGTTTCTACGTTTCGACCCCCTTCCCCTTATTTTCTTGGGTCACCAATTTAATTGGAAGTTCTGTCCACCACACCCATCATCCAAGAATTTTCTAAGAATTTCTAGAGTCCTTTATCTATTTTTAAAAATCACTGTCTTTTTCAAAATATGTTATGTACTGTGCAGTTCAGATCCGACCTCCAGTCAATATAAAATCCTCAAAAAATTGAAACCTCCACCAAAAGTCAAATAAAAGTTATCTCCGTCTTCCTTGTTTCCCTCTCTACAACTTTCGTGAAGAGTCCAAGTTCCAGATCTGTGGTTTGAGTCACGGTCAACGCAAGTTATTAGGAAAACTTAGATCTATCCTGAGTTTTCTGAGTCTGTCAATCAGTCCCTTGTAAAATCCACCACGAAAAATACAGAGCCCCCAATTTTTTTGCCTTAGTCATTGGTTGAATATCTCTGAGAGAGCTTTCCAACGGTACCACTTTCGCGTCGATCCAACGTCGGGAGTGATCACAGTAGCGAGTTTCGCCGAGTCGCGCATGCCAAAAATAGAAGTGCAGATCCGTGGATAGCACGTTCACACTTGCCGGTCAGATTCGCCTCGCCTTCCGCAAGGCGAGCTAGCGCCCCGCCGTTCCATGGATTGCTCCTCCAGGTGCCCCATTCACAACGGGACCCACCCCGCCAGACTCGGAGGGCTGAGCCGCACGTGGGCCCCACAACCCGCAGCAAGCGTCTTCCGGACGGCACCGATGAGCGGATCCAAGTGCTGCCCGTCAACCCAAGATCGGTCCTCCCGGGCCCACTTGTAGTCCTTTACCTCCCTGCGCGGAGTGGACATCAAAATTCACTGTTGTAATTTAAATATTTACTGTACCGGGAGTTACTGACTTGGCCGGGATCATCTTCCCCACGCCCGGAGCGTGGAGGTAAACTCGTCCCCTCTCTCTTATCGCATTTGCTTTACTCGTATATTTTTGAATGCCGCTGCATGAGTGATAGGTTATTCTAGCTCGATCATAATTATTATCACCGCTGCGAGAGAGAGTGAGTGACCCGTCCCATGACTCGATTCAAGTATACGCGGAAAGCCGATACCCGAGACTCATTGCCGGTTTCTCAACCGCGTACGGTCCCACGTCTTCCCTCGCTTAGGGGTGATCACGAGCTAGAGTCCCAGGTCCGCTATCCGTCCCGCATCAATTTGGTATCAGAGCCTCAGTTTGAGTCTAGGGTAGAAAACAGAACAAAACAAAGTGTCTAAGTCTAAGGGTGCATTTGCATACCATTGTTCGGGATATCAAAAGGTGTCGCCCGACCGTTAGGTTACCCCTATCGGAGAGGTGATTCACTCGCGTGAGGAGTTCTTCGGATATAACCTCCGCCTTGTACCGGATCTTGGTTGTGTCTAGGTTGGTAGTCGAGTGTCATTCCAACTTTGCATTAATTAGGGTCGTGTCTAGTGTTTTGTCCGACTATCGGCATGGCCATCCACTAGCTTCCCCGTGTCTCATGGATTACCAAACGCCCGGATCTTATGCATGGTGGCGATACTATCTACGATGGGAGAACCACCCGGACCACCCCCGGAGACCTGTAGCTCGGGACTTCTATGGCTCCGAAAACCCGAGTGACTACTTAGAGTGGGAAGCCGTTATAGACGACTACTTTGAGTGTTACATTATGTCCGGTCCCATGCAAGTCGACTTTGCCAAAAGGTGATTTTTCTATGAAGCCGCCAAAACATGGAGGGACATCAAATACTTCCGGGAAGATAGGAGGCTAAGGCCCATCGAGTCATGGTGGGATATGAAGAGAGCGCTTAGGAGGATCTACCTTCCCCGCCCACTTACCTCCAACCATGGGGGTCATACCACTAGTCGACCCCACCCACTCACCCATAATCAAGTGGGCCACACCTCCAACCAACCCCGCCCCTTCACCTCCATCCAAGCCCACCAAAGTACTCCCAATCAAGTGGCCCGCCTAGTCGCCTCCAACCAACCTCCCCTTGGCACCTCCGTCCCATCCCACCCAAGTACCTCCAACCAAGTGGAAGCCCCACTTATAGCTGAGCCTAGGTCCACACTCGTGCCAAGAGATGAAGAGCAAGTCCACCATGAGGCCCCTACTCTAACCCGCACCTTTGACGAATTCATGCAAATGTTTTCGGACTGGTTGGATATGATAGAAAGGACACGTGCTCCTTCACCACCTGTGAGTGCTCCATTGCCACCCTCTACTTCTGATCCTTCGAAACCATCATATTTGGAGCCACCAAAGCCCGAGCCATCCGTATTTATAACGGGTATGTTTTTCATCGCCGAGCCGCTTCTTAGTTGGCTTAAGGATGGCTTGGTCCCACCTCCTTACCCATCCATGGACCCCACCCTACCACCAGTGCCTGTCAACTCCTACCACACTACCTTTCGGTCTAGTTACCATGTTGATACCTTGGATGACCTCGTTATGGGATTAGACTCACAATAGAATTTGACGCACTCATTGGCCCGAGACTTCGACCAACCCACTAGTCTTAGCTTCACTCATCCGGCCTTAGGGTCCATTACCTCCGTGTGCACCGTTGGTTGTGTCAACACTGAGATCCTCTTGTTCCTCCCTATGTCGGTCGAGCTCGACTTCATTCCCTTTTGCCCAAGGGAGGAATCTTATTTTTTTCACATGACCACCGTCCCCTTCACCATGACGGATGAAGGTGACCACCCATACCTTCAAGAATTTCACAATTGGGACCGTGTCATATGGGAGCCCATCTCATGGGGTCATACCTTCTTTGACCCTTTTGACCCCTTCACTAGTGAACCTCCCGAGCTATCATATATACTTCACTTCTTTGAGGGAGTCCACTACCACACCCCTATCCCACGGGCCGGGTCATCTATACCCACCAAACCCGTTCTCGATACACCTACGCCTGATTCTCCTAGCCCTCTCAAGTCTCCCAAATCCAAAGGGCCGTCCATGCATGACTGGGTCATACTTGGGCGTCTAGGTGTTCCCCATGCCACCAACCTCCGGGTACATAACATGCATGCATGGCACACATTCGGGTGTCCTGCTCCGCCACCGCACGTGTATGGGTCGGACTAACCGTAGGTGTGTCTAGGGTCTTGTGTGTATGTCCATGCATGTGTCCAGTATAGTCGATCTTTGTACGCTCGCATTGTTAGTCTTGGAGAGGGGGATTTCTGAAGCCCATCTAAGAGCAGCCGAACTAGGCCCATCAGGACCAAATGAGGCTCGGCTCATCCAAGTGACAGCCCCATCGGGCCCACTTAGGCTAAAAAGCCCAATAAAGATTACTCAGGATCCCACCCTTCCTCGGCGGCCCTTAGGCTCGGAAGGCCCGAGCGTCAGAACGGAGAAAGACCGATGCCCGAGTTATCCCTTCATCGGGATAGAGACAAGCGCTCTGCGCCCACTCCGACCTGACTTCATCTGAGCTATGCCTATCGCCCGGACAGGGTTGGCACCTTTTATGCTCGGACTGACTGACGATTGCTTATCCACGCTACCGTTGAGAGCCCTTTATGAGCAGGAGTTTATGAGGATAAGGGACCCATGATCTCACGATGAGGACGTAAAGATCCCACGATGAGGACGTAACTCCCGCCTGAAACTCCTCAGCTTACGGGACTCATAAGGTGAGCACACTATATAAACCAGGGACTCCCTCCAGTGGAAGGTAAGGGTAATACACACCTAAAATCCTCTGAGCAGGAACCACTTCACCACCTTGGTGTTGGGGGATCTCGTGCACCTCTTTCTACCTCCCTCCATACCTTCCACCGTTGCTCTACTGACTTAGGCATCGGAGGGTTTTCCCCAGCGAGCCATCCCTGGGCCTCCTGATCCGTTTTCCTTTCTCTGTAGTTCACTATTCGGTGATCATCCTCCCAGCTCAGGACAAGCGCGAGATCACACCCCTTCATCTGGTGCCGTCTGTGGGAAACGACCAAAGAGCCAGTATGGTGCGAAGAAGTTCAGGGAGGAGGTCCGTCGGCGACAGGGGAAAGGCCATGGTGGAGGCGGGGGGAGGCCCCTCTCAAGCCTCCCAAAACCCCCCCTCCGGTGCCAGCACTCCCGCCGATGGACTGCCCCCTCCTCCCGCGGCAGGGCTGCCGCTTAACTGCGACGCTAACGCCTTCCAAGCCCTTAACGCGAAACTGGACGTCCTCGTGGAACTCATGAGGACCCAGGCGGCCAGGGATGGAAGGTCACGCGCCCCTCCAGGGATCGAGGCCGAAGCCACAGCAAGGATCACCAAGACAGTCATCTGGAATTTCATCTAGAAGTTGATCATCTGTCGTTACGGCATCCCCCGGGGGATAGTAAGCGATAATGGTCGGCAATTTGATTCTCGTTATTTTCGAGACAGATGCGTCGACCTTAACATTCGCAATCACTTCACTTCGATCGCCCACCCTCAGGCTAATGGGCTAGTCGAAAATGCCAATAAGACTATCTTAAAAGGCATCAAGACTAGGCTCGGTAAGGCCAAGGGCAGCTGGCTTGAGGAATTGTCGAACGTACTTTGGTCACACAGAACGACTCCCAGAACGGCAACCGGTGAAAGCCCTTTTCAGCTGATATACGGTACCGAGGCCGTGATCCCGTTGGAGATTGGCAACCCCTCCCTCCGAGTCATCTGCTTCTCGTTTGAGGTAAATGACCAGAAACTACTCGAAAACCTCGACCTAGCAGATGAAGTCGGAGAGATTGCCAGCATCAGAGCAACGGAATACCGACGTCGCCTCACTCGATACTACAACGCCAAAGTCCGAGACAGACACTTTCAACCGGGAGACTTCGTCCTCAGGAAAGCCGAAGCCTCTCGACCACTTGAGGCGGCGGGCAAGTTATCCCCTAATTGGTAAGGCCCCTACCGAGTGGTCGAGACGCTCGGAAAAGGAGCATACCGTCTATCCACGATGGAAGGATAGCTCATCCCTCGGACCTGGAACGCAACTACATTACACAAGTTCTACTTTTGAATATTGAACATTGTGCAAACGACATGAGATAAGACAAAAGGCTCCTTTCTTTTATTCAAACAACCCGCTTGTACATCAGGAAGGCCAAAGCCAAGAAAATACATGTCAAAAAAGTAAAAAATCCATCTGGCGCCGTCGTATGAGCCCATCGCTCGGCTGACTGGGATGACCTTCCTACGTCCAGCCACTGACTCTGCCTCATGTAGAAACTGGCTCGGATAAAGGATAGTCGACCCCGTTGGCTCGGGCAGCTCGGGACAAAGGTGACAGAGGGATTGGGAAGGAGAAGGCTACCTTCCAAGTTGAACTTGGAAGAGAAGGGGGAGAGGGAAGGCATATGAAAGCATCCTCCCCGCCAAACTGCCAACTCATTGGAAGAAAGAGAGTGCAGGCACCCTCCGAAGAGTGAAAGAAAGGAGGAGTAGAGCAGAAGAGGGAAAAAGAAGCTGCGAGAAAGAAAAAGAAACCAGCAGAGCTGGACGAGGAGGCAGGGGAAGGCCCGGAAGGGAGGGAGCTTAGTTGGCTTCCTCCTCCCCTCCGTGAAGCAAGCAGGAAGGGACGGGCGGTAGGGATGTCTGATGCCCCCATCCGTCCACCATCTCACCCCCCTGCAAGTGCCGCCAGAACTGATAAAGGGAAGACGACGTGCCTCCACACGTCGAACCCTCTTCAAGTCCGTTCGCCGGCCGTCGAACCCTCTTCAAATCCGAAGCAGCAAGAACTCTCTGCCCCCCGTCGTCGGCAGTCTCATCTTCTGGAGCGTCCTCCATGCTTCAAATACAATGGCACAACGCTACGTGAAGAAGGAATGAGGAAAGACTGCCAGGGAAACCCCTAAGCGGTGGAGAGGAAGGGACGCCCTTCAGACCTTTTATAGGCAAAGGGAGGCTATTTACCTTAAATGATTCTCTCCTCGAAAACACGCCAAAGGGATCTCTCCCTACGAACGGTCACCTCAAACTTCTCATTTTTCCACCACAGCGGGATACACGAAACGGCCAGGCATTCAAAGTATGAGAAAACGGAAAGACACCCTGTCATGCGCTCACCTAACCATCAGGCAAGATCCACACAGAAAGTAGCGGCTCTTTCCAACCACCTCAGATACGCTGAACAAAATATGGCAATGGCGATACGAAACAGATAAGTCTTCATCATAATGCTATTGCCTTATTTATTTCTACACAAAAGAGGAAGTTTTTTCCTTCAAAAAGAAAAAGACATACAAAAAGAGGAAGCGAAGCAGATACATCAGGCCTCCGGCCCACCTTGAAGCCCGAAAGTAGAGGGCTCGAGCGGTCTACCCCCGGCATCTTCGGCGACGGTCGACCTTGGCACTGACCCCACCGGCGTGGGAACTACCTCGGTTGCGTGCCCTCCCGAGGCATCCGGAGTTGGCGACCCCTCGGACGATGAGCCCCCGTGATCCTCTTCATCCTGCGCCGAAGCGGAGGAAATGGAAGATGACAAATCCGAGTCATAACATTGCCCGGACGGGAAGTCAACTACTCCGGAGGCCTGCTCCTCGGCGTAAGAGACGGCCCGGTCGTATCCCTACTTCAACCCCTTGCGGATGCCCCGGTGAAGTCCTAGCTCGTAGTAGGGGAGGGCAGCCTCCTTAAGGTCGACCAGGTAGGCCTCTGAGCTCTTGTACTGCTCGAGAGCCTCCGCCCCGATCGATCCCACCCTACCAACGAGCTCGGCCTCCTTCCGCTCCACCTCGACTGACTTCCGCTCAGCCTCAGCCGTCCGCTCTTCGGCCTCCGCCACCTTCTTCTCCGCCTCGGCCCGATTAGCCTCGACCTCTCGTCGAAGGTGCTCAGCTTCCTCCGCTTGGTCTACCAACTCTGTACGCTCGGTCTCCCACCGGCCATCCAGCTCAACGCGTGCAAGGCGCTCCACTTCGAGAAGCCTGCTCTTCTTCTCAAGCGATTCGCGGGCCTTGGCCAGCTGCTCGGTTAGCGCCCGGGTCTCCACTTGGCTCGACCGCGCCAGCTCCCTGACTGAGGAAAGCTCCCGCCGAAGCCCATCACGCTCCTCGACAAGCCGAGCCAACCTCCTGTCAGACCCACCAAGGGTCCAGGCCAGGTTCGCTCGCTCCCACTCCGACCGAGCGTACGCTTCTGCCAGTGCAGCTCCCATCTGGGCCAGGCCGCCCTCCATAACCCCAGCAAGGGCCATAAACGGAGAGTACTGCCTACCTCCCCCCCTCACCTTCGCGGCTATACCGTGGCATACCTGGTACAGAGGGCCCGATATACCAAGCCTCTCCAAGGCCGCGGGAACGGAGAACCCCCCATCGCCTGGCGCCCCACCGTGTGGGTCGGATTGAGCCCTAGCCTCGGTCGCCTCTCGTGCCTTGGCCGGATTTTCTTGCGGCCCCTCAACTTGGACCGGCTCGGCACCTACATCGCCACCTGCAGCGCCAGCTTCGGCCACGGGCCCCTCGGCTCCTACCGAGGGGAGAGCCGGGTCGGCACCGCTGCCAGTCGCAGGAGCACCCTCGGCCCCCTCGGTTCCGGCCAATGGAAGAACCGAGCCCGCATCGTCGCCGCCCGCAAGGGAAGCCCCAACCTCCTCGGCCCCCTCTGGCTCGGCGGGTGGGAGAGCTCACCCGGTAGGGTCGGCCCCATCATGCTCGACGGAGGGGCGAGCCGTGGTAAGGTCGCCTTCAACCGCGGGTACGACCCCGACCTTCTTGGCCTGCTTCCTGGCCCTCGCGGCAGCCCGGATCATACCCTCCACAAAATCCTTGCGCTTGGATCCCCGCGGTCTGGAAGATTCACCCTGGGCCGCTCCCTTGCCCTTATCTCTGGTTCGGGAGCGACCCACGGGAGCAGCCGATTCATCAACAGTCGAGTCATCACCAAGCTCGATCACCTCTGCGGCTTCCTTCAGATCCTCCCGCCTGGTGTCTGCATGAAAAGGAAGACATATTTAGGAAAAGAAAGATGATCCCCACATTCAGAGGAAGAACCTAGTTTGTGGCACCTGAGCCCGAAGGATGCAGCCGTGTAAGAAGACACCGCTCGATATTCTCTGGAGTAACCAGCTATTCGGTGGATTGGCGGTGCTTCAACAAGATGGCTGCGTATTTCTCCACATGTGGAGAGAACTCATCCTGCCTGGGAGGGATATTCGGGTGGAAATTGGGGATTACTAGGCACCTCCAACAGTCCTCCACTGAACAAATCCCCACCCAGAAGAATTGAGTCTTCCACCCCTTATGCGAGGAATCCTTCGCCGCCAAGCAGATACAGCTCCTATTCCGCCTCGCCTGGATGAAATAGAAGCCCTTCCCGGTCGAAGGATGTGCTTTCAACTCAAAGAAATAATGAAAGAGGTCCATGGAACGAGGAACTCCACACTGGCGGCAGAGGATGCGGAAGGCGAAAAGGAGGAGATAAGAGTTGGCTACCAACTGAATGGGCGCCAACAGGAAAAAATCAAGAAGCTGAAGAACAAAAGGTTCAAAAGGAAGGCAGAATCCACCCTTCTATGACAGAAGAAAAGTACAGATGCGGCATGTACGAGAGTCCAGGCTCGTCTCGTGTGGGGAAGCTGCGACAAAGCGGAACTTATGGGACAGGCGATACTGGTGCTCTAGCCTTCTCACATCCGCCTCCCCCAGTTCGCTGCAGTTTGGAACCGGCGCCTTCACCACCGGCTCGTCCTCCCACTCCTCAGCATCCGAGTGCTGGTCCACCATGGAAATCGGAGAAGAGTTTGAGGAAAGGCGATCTCGAGACCCTGAATATTCCGGGGGAGGAGGAAGCCGCCGAACTGCCTCCGCAGTCATCTCCGCCAACTCCTCGAACGCCGCTGCAAGCCTCTGCTCTTCTGTCGCGTCCTCACGGCGCATCGAAGAGCCCCAAAAGTAAGAACGGAGGAGAGCGAAAACCCTAAAGATGGAGGGAGTCTGGAATGAACACAAGCGCCCAATGCCTATATCCCCACACGGGAGGCGGCGCGTCGTTCCGACCTCCGAGAAAAGGGGGCCCCTTCAGTTCAAATCCGTCAGGATCATCATTAACACTGGCCCAGGTGACCACAACACGTGACTTCCTAACATCGCCAGGTCTCCACCCACCTGAGCCACACTGGTCCAAAACCCCAAACAGCTACTCTTCCGAGCTTACTAAAGCTCGGGAGTAGGAGGGGGACAAGTGGAGAGGGGGATTTATGTAGCCCATCTAAGAGCAGCCGAACTAGGCCCATCAGGACCAAACGAGGCTCGGCTCATCCAAGTGACAGCCCCATAGGGCCCACTTAGGCTAAAAAGCCCAATAAAGTTTACTCGGGATCCCACCCTTCCTCGGCGGCCCTTAGGCTCGAAAGGCCCGAGCGTCAGAACGGAGGAAGACCCATGCCCTAGTTATCCCTTCATCGGGATAGAGGCAAGCGCTCTGCGCCCACTCCGACCTAACTTCATCCGAGCTATGCCTATCGCCCGGACAGGGTTGGCACCTTTTATGCTCGGACCGACTGACAATTGCTTATCCACGCTGCCGTTGAGAGCCCTTTATGAGCAGGAGTTTATGAGGATAAGGGACCCATGATCCCACGATGAGGACGTAAAGATCCCACGATGAGGACGTAACTCCCGCCTGAAACTCCTCAACTTACGGGACTCATAAGGTGAGCACACTATATAAACCAGAGACTCCCTCCAGTGGAAGGTAAGGCCAATACACGTCTAAAATACCTTGAGCAGGAACCACTTCACCACATTGGTGTTGGGGGATCTCGTGCACCTCTTTCTACCTCCCTCCATACCTTCCACCATTTCTCTACTGACTTAGGCATCAGAGGGTTTTCCCCAGCGAGCCATCCCTGGGCCTCCTGATCCGTTTCCCTTTCTCTACAGTTCACTATTCGGTGATCATCCTCCCAGCTCAGGACAAGCGCGAGATCACGCCCCTTCAAGTCCCTTTCGAGTGCGAGACTTGTCGGACTTTGGGATCGGTTCTACTTTACATATCGGATCTAGTCACATAAGGGACAAGCGGTGATTCCTAGTGAGCCTTTGAGCCGCCTCCCTTCATTTGAGAGTGACCCCACCCCGGAGTGTCCACCTCTAGCCTCATTCCTTAGCAGCGTAAGCATATCGAATCTATACGGGATGAGCAGGTGTCGAATACTTGGAGTGGAGCGTACTCTGCGCTTCCAGGTGCGATGACGGATCCGCCGGCGTCACGAGCAGCCGCACCCTTACTCGACAGGGTCGAGTTCTTCCAACCCGGGGAGAATTGATGGGAACATCAGAGCAAGACCACTAACTTTTTATTTTACATTTGAGTCCTTTTATTTACATTTATATCCTTGAGAAAACATGTATGCAATTGTAAGGCTTTATAAGCCAATTTGTCATTCCTTAGGATTCTTTGAGTTTTTATGTCAAAGTCCAGTAGGACCAGCAAGGGGCCCTCATTCTCTTTCCTATTGGTCCACCTAAGCCTTAGGGCCCATGTGGGGCCAGTCAAAGGTCCAAGGTGGGCTTCTAGATTGTTTGACATTCAAAGGGGACAATTGGTAGAAAATGTCCAAGATTCCAACCCCTTAAGTCAAGGGGGTGTCCCCCATTAAATTGACATTTTATATTTTCTTTTTTTAGGCCAATGGATCACATGGGGGAAGAAAATGCTACCCCTCCCCTCTCTCCTACGAAATTCCAGCCCCCTCTCCCTTCCTCCCCTTCTATATAAACCCATGTATAGTGTTTTGTAAGAATTAATGAAGAGAAAAAAATTATGAATTTGGTTGGAGCCAAAGAAGGGTGTGCCCTCCTCCTCTCTCTCTCCCCCCTCTTGCAGATGGATTTCTACCATTCTAGGGTGTGAGACCCATTCTATCTCCCCCTCTTATCCTCTGAATTCTATTTCCGCCACCGCCGCCATCGCGCCGCTGTCATCATCGCCGGAGTTCTGTCTACATCCGGATAGGGTATCAAAGCTCGAATTTTAACTCTCTATCAGGAGCTCAGATCGAGTCTAAACTTGGAGGGTGAGTCATCCACGTCCACCCTAGCCTCCAAAAAAAAATCCAGTCATTTACCCTTCGTTTTCTAGTTTTCCATTTTCATGTTTCCCCACCTTCAAGTTCTATCTTCTGTTCAGATCCTGTCATAGTAACCCTGTGTTTTCACGTTTAGACCCCCTTCCCCTTATTTTCTTGGGTCACCAATTTAATTGAAAGTTCTATCCACCACACCCATCATCCACGAATTTTATTGGAATTTTTGGAGTCCTTTTTATATTTTTAAAAATCACTATCTTTTCCCAAATCTGTTATGTACTGTGCAGTTCAGATCCGACCTCTAGTCAATATAAAATTCTCAAAAAATCGAAACCTCCACCAAAAGTCAAATAAAAATTATCCCCGTCTTTCTTGTTTCCTTCTCTACAACTTTTATGAAGAGTTTAAGTTCCAGATCTGTGGTTTGAGTCACGGTCAATACAAGTTATCAGGAAAACTTAGATCTGTTCTGAGTTTTCTAAGTCTGTACGTCAGTCCCTTGTAAAATCCACCACGAAAAATACAGACCCCCCAATTTTTATGCTCTAGCCCTTAGTTAAAGATCTCTGAGAGAGCTTTCCAACAGTACCACTTTCGCGTCGATCTGACATCGGGAGTGATCGTAGCAGCGAGTTTTGTCGAGTCGCGCAGGCCAAAAATAGAAGTGCAGATCCGTGGACAGCACGTTCACACTTGCCGATCATATTCGCCTCGCCTTCCGCAAGGCGAGCCAGTGCGTCGCCGTTCCAGGGATCACTCCTCCAGGTGCCCCATTAACAACGGGACCCACCCCGCCAGACTCGGAGGGCTGAGCCGCACGTGGGCCCTACAACTCGCAGCAAGCGTCTTCCGGACGGCACCGACGAGCGGATCCAAGTGCTGCCCGTCAACCCAAGATCGGTCCTCCCGGGCCCACTTGTAGCCCTTTACCTCCCTGCGTGGAGTGGACATCAAAATTCACTGTTGTAATTTAAATATTTACTGTACCGGGAGTTACTGACTTGGCCGGGATCGTCTTCCCCACGCCCGGAGCGTGGAGGTAAACTCGCCCCCTCTCTCTTATCACATTTACTTTACTCGTATATTTTTGAATGCCGCTACATGAGTGATAGGTTATTCTAGCTCGATCATAATTATTATCGCTACTGCGAGAGAGAGTGAGTGACCCGTCCCGTGACTCGATCCGAGTACACGCGGAAAGCTGATATCCGAGACTCACTGCCGGTTTCTCAACCGTGCACGGTCCCACGTCTTCCCTCACTTTGGGGCGATCGTGAGCTAAAGTCCCAGGTCCACTGTCCGTCCCGCATCAAAGAGATCTGTGTGATAGACAGATAGACATGCTCAATACTTCCCCTAACACTTTGCAGCACGCATAGAAATTCTCTTATTCTTTGAAAGCTCCCCCTGTCTATATGCATCTTTAGTTATACTTGCATTTCTAGACATACTATCATGAAGTACAATGCAGTGCAATCACATGTCCTACATGCATGATTGTATAGAAATTCATATGTGATTATGCATGACATGTAGAGAAGTCCAATAACAAATGAGACTCTAGACACAATAATGTGATATGAGATGAAATGTAGTACTGAGACAACCACTTGATTCTGGGTACTATGTGAAGGTTAATCCTCAACACATGATATGGAATTTTAGACAAACAGAATTTGTCCTTCCATCTCATATCATTTGATATACCTCTGAAATCATGATAACAAATGTATGATGTCAATCAAGTATTCACAAGACAAGGTCTGAATCTTTATTCAGAAGTAAGGAACAATCAATCATAAAATCATTCTTAACCATATCAAGCAATTTATTCAGTTCAGTGAATTGAAACTAATAAGACAATTTAGAGAAATTATTCAAACATGGATTTTCAGACAGACAAATCATGAGCCAATTTCAGTCAGATCATTAGATTTATTCCAAGGCAGACAGACATGAATTCACAAATCATATCAGAAGCTTTATTAAAATCATACCAGACGGATATTTTACTAAAAATCAAATATGGTTATGAATTACAATAGGGCTTTCTATAAAAAAATAAAATATTCTGCTCAAAATTAAAACATGCATACCTATAGCGGGAGCTGGTGGGGATGGCGTCTGTACAACAGGTGGGAGGGTATTGGGACCTGTAAGAATTAATAAACATAAGAAAAATGAATATTTTGCTGAAAATTAAAACATACATACCTGTAGTGGGAGGTGGTGGGGATGGCGTCTGTAAAACAACTGGGAGGGTATTGTAAAAATTAATAAACACAAGTAAAATGAATATTTTACTGAAAATTAAAACATACATACCTATAGCGGGTGATGGTGGTGATGGCGTCTGTACAACAGGTGGTCGTGAGCCGACACTTGGACCTATAAGAACATTCTTTTAAGCTAGTAAATGATTATAACGTTTATATAGCTAACTACTTTAATAGATATACCTATACCCGAAGAAGACGCCAAAGAGGAGGGAGTAGAGCCCCTGTCACTGCCATGTCTCCTCCCACTCCCAGTACGACCTCCTCGGACCATTTCTTTATTACTAACAAAACAATTAATACATATTAATACTCAATTAGATACGGCTAGACTAATGTTATTAAAAATTATGCAAAAATGAACAGTTATCTTACAGAATTATCAAAATGTGCCTCCCTCGATCATGATGATGTATATCTAACTCATCATCATTTTCGTCATCCATAGTAGCCTCATCAGATTCGAACTCTTCCTCTTCATCCGATTCCTCCTCTCCTCTAACATCAACATTTAGCTCCGTCGGATTGACTTCTTCCACTTCATCTTCATTACGTAATGACAGTGGTTCATCCGATTCGACTAGATTAATATGCGTGTGACCGACAACACCAACTTCGTCTGATTGAAAATATTCAGCACTGGCAACTTCTGAGGGGTTTTCACTCATATTTAACTCAGGAGTGGGAAAGAATTTTGATTTAACCCTGTAAACTGTCCACCAATCTTTATTCTTGGATGATGGGTAGCTTGAATAATACACTTGCTGGGCTTGTACGGCTAAAATGAATGGTTCATAGGTATTAAGTTTAGACATATGTTTGACATCGATAATCCCATAAGTTGTGTCATATCGGATAGAATTAGGATCAAACCAATGACACTTAAATATGTATACGTGATTGTCTCGTACCAAATACTGAAGTTCTAACACTTCGTCAAGAAGGCCGTAGTAGTCCAATTCCAATTCATTGTATAAACTTCCCTTAACAGATACGCCGCTGTTCATCGTAGACTTACTTCGTCCATAATCTCTCGTATGAAATCTATATCCATTCACAATATATCCTGGATAGGCACGTGCAACCGTCAAGGCCATAACTTATCGGTTGTACTCTTTGATCAGTAATGAGACCTTGTTTAACCTATATGTAAATTCTGATTAGCTCCTCAACATACATAAATACGAACATATATATTCAACGATCGACACTAACCCGATGTCTCAGCCATTTGGCAAAAAACTTCTCGCGTTCTTTTTCAATCTCCACGTCCTGGATATTTAGATATTTTGTGCTAATTCTGAATCAAATTATCTGCAATATTAATACACTACTACTTTAAATGAACTACAGAACAAGAATGAACAATTTATGGACATCGCTGGAAATGTGAGTTAAGAACTTACTCAACATAAGGTTCAATCGCGATACAATTCAGAAGAATATATATTTTAGGGGCATACAACTCTGTATCTTCGAGCGTGCGCGCCGAGCAACGTCCGAACGCACGTCCAGGATACTTAAATATAGAGAGCCGATCAGACGAATCATCAACTCCCCCATCATCATTACGTGGAGGTCGAGTACGACGAGTTAGAATCTCTGGCTCAAAGTACAAGGAACAGAAGTTTGATATTTCTTCAAGAATATATGCCTCAGCAATCGAACCCTCCACCTTCGCCTTGTTGCGAACTTTCATTTTTAATTCATGCATGCACCTACAAGAACAAGTTAGATGGCAATGAAATGTACCAACCATGGACGACATGTAACTTAACAAAAATTCTGACATACCTCTCAAATGGATACGTCCATCGAAATTGTACTGGTCCTCCGATAATAGCCTCGTATGGCAAATGGATGACCATGTGCTCCATCGAATCAAAGAATGCCAGAGGAAATATTTTCTCGAGCTTACAAACGGTTGTGACCACATTTTCTTCGATAGTTTATACATCCCTCAGTCTGAGTTCTGATGCACATAAAATCTTAAAAAACTGACTCAGCTCGGTCAGTGCTCCCCATATAGGCTTTGGAAACAAATCACAAAATGCAATGGGCACTAGTCTCTCCATGAACACATGACAGCCATGACTTTTCAGACCATATATTTTCCCCTCATTAACATTCACACAACGGGCTATGTTGGATGCATATCCATCTGAGAATCTCAACTATTTCAACCACTGGCACACTTCCTTGATCTGTATATCATTAAGCACGTAAGTTGCTTTAGGCTGCACAGTTTTTCCATTTAAGTTTTGTAATTCCAATTCTTGACGTTTACAAAGCATCTTTAAGTCCATACGCGCTTTGGCGTTGTCCTTTGTTTTGCCTTTAACATTCATGATCGTATTGAACACATTATCAAAAAAATTCTTCTCGGTATGCATAACATCCATATTGTGTCCTACAAGAAGAGTTGACCAATAAGACAATTCCCCAGAAAATACTTTTTGTATTCCAGTTGTGATCATTTTGAAAGCCAAAGAGTTGGCGTGTGCTACCAGACAATGGTACTACATCTGGTAAATTTTGCACCCGTGTCGCCATATGTCAACCCGACACCCTTTGCAAGTCTGCTTCATCCATTTCAATTGTATTTTTTTAAACGAGTCTTTTTGCCTTCGAAAAGGATGGTCACTTGGTAGCAACCGCCGATGGCAATCAAACCATCATGCTTTCCCACCATGTTTCAATACAAATGATTTGGTATCTTCCATACAATAAGGACATGCTAACCTCACATGTGTGCTCCAACCAGAAAGCATTCCATATGCAGGGAAGTCACTTATTATCCACATCAGTGCAGCCTTCATAATAAAATTTTACTTCCTACATGTATCATAAGTAACAACTCCATCAGTCCATAATAAATTGAGCTTATCAATCAACGGCCTGAGATATATGTCCAAATTTTTTCTAGGACTTTTTGGACCAGGAATTACTAAGGATAAAAATAGATTTTCTCACTTCATGCACTGGTCCGGCGGAAGGTTGTACGGTGTCATGAACACTGGCCAACAAGAATAAGATGTCACTGAACCACCAAATGGATTAAAACCATCTGTGCATAAACCCAATCGAACATTACGTGGCTCCTTTGAGAAAGCAAGATGAGTACGACTGAAGTGCGTCCAAGCTTCACCATCGGCAGGATGACTGATTATATCATCGACACAGCGTACTCTTTCGGTGTGCCATGTCATATGTTGAGCCGTCTTTGAGGACATATACAGCCGCTGCAGTCTAGGCACAAGAGGGAAGTATCGCAATGCTTTGTAAGGTACATCTTTTTTCTTTGAATTATCCCCTCTCTTAGGTTTGAATCTGTCATGGTGACAAATAGACAATGATATCTTATCTGCATCGTCTTTGTAATATAACATACAGTGATTCGGGCATACATCTATTTTCACATATCTAAGCCCTACCCATTGACCATCTTTTTAGCACGGTAATAAGTTTCTGGCAACTTCTCGTCTCGAGGTAACATACTCTTGATCAAGAGGAGGAGACGGTCAAAACAAGTCTCACTGATGTGAAATTCAGATTTTAAATTCAACAATTGTGACACTGCAGACAACCAAGTGTACTTTTCACAACCATCCCACAGCGGCTCATCAGCATCCCTAAGTAGTTGATAAAATCTTCTGGCTATCTTATTCGGCGCTTCTTCCATGTATGCATGTTCCTCATCAACATTAAAACTAGGACCAGCTGCATCTACAACCGTATCCACGTACCCACTTGTGCCTGCAATATTTTCGGGCTCATACCTGACGTATTCCTCACCATGACACGTCCAATTCGTATAACCATCCACGAACCCTTTCGTGTACAAATGATGTTGCACATCCCATGGTGAATGCCACCTCAAGTTTCTACAATTTGAACAAGGGCATCGAATGTGACATTCACGGTCTGTTGCTGCATTGGGATTCCTCAATGCAAATTCAATGAAACTCTCAACTCCATGCTTAAAGTCATCCGACACCACCCGATCAACTATTGTACGATACATCCATGAACGATCTGTCATCATTTTGCCTGCACCCAATAAATGTTAATACACATCCTAACTTGTAAATCATTACTCCTGAAAATATTCACAAACATTTCCTCACATCGTTCGCCATAGACCATTTGCAGTTGGAAGAGGACTATTAATTAGATTATCACTTTTTAACCCATCCATGAAGGTTTGATCGCACAATCACTTACTATATATGTTGCACGATTTGCTGAAAATTTCGGCAGCATCTCCCCACACTTCTCCGATATACCAAAAATATTTATTGATTTTAAAATTTTCTTAAACACTTACAAGTAAGTGGTTAAGAAAACACTCAAAATCAATAATGGTATATCAGAGAAGAGTGAGGAGACGCAACCGAAATTCTCAACAAACTATACAAACACATATAGTAAATGACTGCCTAAGTGCGATCAAACATTCACAGACTGTCCTAACGGGACAATTCAAGACTTTGAGGTAGATATATACATTCTCGTAAAAAAATGAGAACATACACATCAATCCCAAAGTCTTGAACGGGAAGGTTCATTGACACAATTTTAACACGCTCTCCTGAGATGCGTGTAATGTTAGGTCGCACCCACGCACCTCAGCTCACAGTGAATATCCCATGTATTTATATAACATAAAATTAAATAACAAGGTAATTATCATTATGCATATAACAAGTTAAATAACATCCGATTGTTAAAAATTTTCAAATGAAGAACATCAAAGCGAAATAATCCAAATTTTTGAGTCAGATCAACATCAAAGATAAATAAGATAAAATAAATAAATGAAGCCACATCAGATAGAGGGCTTCAATTTCTTGGTGAGATACCTAGTGGGTGATAATCCTGGAGGCTACATTTTGGCACATGCACCAGGGTCAGGAAATACTTTCATGCTCATTAGCTTTCTTCAGAGTTTTTTTGGCTAAATATCATTCTTCCTAAAGGAATTCTGCCAACGTGAAAGAGAGTTCTATCATTGGCAAGTAGAAGAACTTCCTTTGTATGACTTCTACTCTGTTAAGACTAACAATAGATCTCAGCAGCTTGATGTTCTTCAAAAATGGGAGGAGAACAGGAGTATTCTTTTCTTGAGCTATAAGTAATTTTCTAGAATTGTGTGCAATGTAAGAGACGAGATAGGGGCTGCATGTCAGGAGAGGTTACTAAAGGTCTCTAGACTTCTCATTTTAGATGAAGGTCATACTCCCAGAAATGAAGACACAAATATTCTTTCTACGCTAGAAAAGGTGCAAACTCCCCGTAAGGTGGTCCTTTCAGGGACACTATTTTAGAATCATGTCAAAGAAGTTTTTAATATATTGAATCTAGTGCGTCGTAAGTTTGAGAGCATGGACTCGGCACGTGCATGTCATGATGAGTCCATGTTCAGGAAAACTTACGACACACTAGATTCAATATATTAAAAACTTCTTTGACATGATTCTAAAATAGTATCTATGAAAGGACCACCTTGCGGAGAGTTTGCACCTTTTCTAGTGTAGAAAGACTATTTGTGTCTTCATTTCTAGGAGTATGGCCTTCATCTAAAATGAGAAGGTTAGGGACCTTTACTAACCTCTCCTGACATGCAGCCCCTATCTCGTCTCCTACATCGCACACAATTCTAGAAAACTGCTTATAGCCCAAGAAAAGAATACTCATGTTCTCCTCCCATTTTTGAGAACATCAAGTTGCTGAGATATATTGTCAGCCTTAACAGAGTAGAAGTCATACAAAGGAAGTTCTACTTGCCAATGTGTAGCTCCCAAGAGATACCATCACGAGATGCCATGAGACTCATCACGAGATGCCATGAGACGAAAGTATCCTGAGTAGAGCATGTATATCAGGTGGCAGTAGGAGGCACCTGAAAGTTGATGCAGAGGCAGCTTTCTTTGATATAGTGGAAGAAACATTACAAAACGAAGATCATTGTAAAAGGAGAATTTCTATCATAAAGGACCTTCGAGAGATGACCGGAGATGTCTTGTATTACTACAAAGGTGATTTCTTGGATGAGTTGTCAGGACACATTGATTTCACTGTGCTATTGTGTCTGAGTCCCTGACAGAAAAAACTTCTAGGAGAGATCGAGAAATATGAGAAGTTTAAGATAATTGATGTTGGTAGTGCAGTGTATCGGGCATCCATGTTTGAAAGATTGTGCTAATTATGCTTCTCGAGACCGGAGTGTCATGAAAGTGAAAGATCAAGAGATTGATAATCTTTTGGACTCCATAGACTTGAAAGATGGAGTGAAGATAAAATTCTTTTTGAACATTTTGTCAATGGCAGACTCTGCTGGAGAGAAAGTGATTGTATTCAGCCAGTACATTCTTCCACTTAGATTTTTGGAGAGGCTAATAATCAGGATTAAGGGCTGGCATCTCGGAAAGGAAATTTTCATGATTTCTAGTGACACAAATACTGAGCAGAGGGAATTGGCAATGAAGCAATTCCTCCACTCACCTGATGCTAAGGTTCTATTTCGTTCAATTAAGGCATGTAGAGAGGGCATCTATCTTATAGGAGCATCAAGAGTGGTAATCTTAGATGTCCATCTCATCACTCCTACCCAGGAAGATATTTTTATTCTTGATATTTTTCCCTATTGACATTAAAACAGCCCTTATTGCATGTCATTTGATTTGGTTGAATATTTTTATTCTTGATGTTTTTTTCTCTATTGCATGCCATTTTTCTGAAAAAATCATGTTTTCAAAGAGGGTCATAAGGCCTTTGATTTGGTTGAATGGCATTGGGTGATTTTTCTACACATGAAAACCTCCCATAAATACATACTAAACTTCTAGGATACTTCGAGAAATATTAGAAGTTTAAGAGAATTGCTTAAGGCCTTTTTCAGTTCTAGCACTGCAAGTGTCGACTCTTGGAGTCGACACTTGCAGCCCAGCTTGCTGCCTGGGCGCAGCAAGCTGCAAGTGTCGACTCCAAGAGTCGACACTTACAGTCCAGAGAGCGCTTTCTACTGCAGACAGAACCTCCGCCAAAATGTGTCGACTCTTAGAGTCGACACTTTCGACTGGATTTTTTGTTTCTTTGCTCGAAACAAAACTCTCGATGAAATGTGTCGACTGTGAGAGTCGACACTTTCACCCTGTGTTTAGATTTTATTCTTTGACAGAACACCCATGAACCCTCGTCACAGGGTTTTGAGGTGATTCCCAGAATACACCATAGTCCATATGAAGGATGCCGGATGGCATTGAATAATTCATAATATATTTCACAAACATGTAGACGCATAAGGAAAAAAAATAGCCCTATAATATGGTTCCAAAAATCAGGAATCGGAGGCCTAGCCTGGTTATCTGAGATCAAAGGAGGCCTCCCCCTCTGAGCTCCCCCTCCCCCCACCCTCCCTAAACCCCCCTTCCCCTCTCACCGGCGACCTCCCCCCTCCCTGAACCCACTCCTACCGAAGACCTTTCCTCCCCCTCCGAGCTCCCCCTCCCTGCCACCAGTCGCCCTGCCACCGGTCGCCCCTACCTGAACCCCCCCTCCCCCTCTGAGCTCCCCCTCCCTGCCACCGGTCGCCCTGCCATCGGTCACCCCTTCCTGAACCCCTCCTCCCCTCCCACCGGCAACCTCCCCCTCCCCCTCCGAGCTCCCCCTCCCCCCACCCTCCCTAAACACCCCCTCCCCTCCCACGCGCTACCTCCTCCTCCCCCTCCGAGCTCCCCCCCCCCCCCCACGTACCCTTCCTGAACCCCTTCGATGATCCCAAAAAAAAGGGCACTTGCGCCGACAAGGAAGGGGGAGGGGAGGGGGATGGGAGGGGGAGGGGATGGGACTTATCGGAAAGGCTGGCAGCGGTGGCGATGAGAAGAGGCGGCGGCAACGATGAGAGGGAGGAGGCGACGGCACAGACGACGAGAGGGAGGAGGATAGCAGCGGCGGCGACGACGGAGGCCGGTGGAGACAGCGCAGACGGCGGCGGCGAGGGAGGAGGGCGGCGGCGGCTCCGACGGGGAAGACGAAGGAGAAAGAGTAAGAGTGAGAGGGAGGGTGGGAGAAATGAGGAAATGGGGAAATGGGGGTCTCGAATGTGGCGGGAGAGGGAAAATTTGAGATGGAACTTCAGACGGAAAAAATTTCCGTCTCAAATTTCAAACGTAATTTTATTCGTCTGAATATTCGTCTCTAATTTCAGTGTTGAAAATTGTCGTCCGAATATCCGTATGTAAATTCAAACAGATATTCAGACGGAATGATTCTGTCCCAAATACATATGGAATTTGAGACGAAATATATCCGTCTGAATTTACAGATGAAATGCAACAAAAATTAATCCGTCTGAAATTTCCGTGTGAAATACCACTTTTTCTTGTAGTGTATCATTATGCAAGGATCAATGATAAATAGATATTTGTTTGTAAGATGATTAGTTACAAATTATATATAACGGTGTGTATAGAAAGCTCTACTCATTATGAAGGTGACCATTTAGACCAACATGGGCCAAGTCCATACTAGTTTGTTGGGCCGTGCCACCCCCTATGCCAAGCAAGCGGATGAATTTGAGCTTGTAATTTAGTCATCAATGTTTGGATCTTAATCACAACGTTTGACAGATCAAGTTGGCTTCTATGCTTTCACCTATGAGATAATAGCTGAATCATATCTTCTCACTACACCAAGAAGAGTCTATACCTACAACATATATTATAGGCAAAGATAAAAAAAATCGTAGATATAGCCTTTACCTAACGACAATGTTGTCTTATAGGTAAAACTCACATAGATAAATTTTTACTTATGCAACATAAAATCGTAGAAATAGGATGTCGGCATCTATGATTTTATGCACTTTTTACTGATGGTCGTGATATTTTTCGTAAAATCATTGGTAATCTGTATGAATTGTAAGTACGAATTGTAAGTAAGCGCTGACATACAACCGTAGGTATTTCTTATAAAACCGTAAGTAATGTGTTCAAGCCATAGGCAATTACATCCATAGGTAACTTATAATTAACTTGTAATAGTCATAGGTAACCTATATAAACCGTAGATAACCTGTAGTAATGATAGGTAACCTATGTGAACTGTAGGTAACATGTAATATATATCCGTAGGTAACCCGTAACATACACATATTCACAAATTATATATATTCAGATCATGTACATCCTCATCTTTCACACATTAATCATAGATCAAGAAATTAAACGTATTGATATTCTATGTAAAATATGTTTATCTGTAGTCACATTATGTGACAATGTATTATGGTATACATCCTCACGTATAAAAAACATATAGATATAATTCCATGATAATACACAATCAAAATTAGTGTAAATATTTTATCATCAATATAATTGTTAAAATGTGAGAGTCCAACATATCACCAAAGAAGTAAGAAAATCACGAGTGAAAGAGGGGAGAGTGACTCCTCGACGCATCGGGGATTAATTGCAAAATAGAATAATAATTATGAGTAATTTCACTTCAAACTTAAACATGAATATGTTAACTTAGAAATGAAAAAAAAATGCTACTTTAGATACATATTCTGCCAGCCAAAGAATAAGGCTCCTGACGACATCTCTAATTTTTGTCCTATTTTGATCTTTTACGACAAGTGGAGCATCGGGCTTGTTTGCATAGATAACAGAAATTTCATAATATGTTGTTCCAATTTGTCGTCCCATGAGGACTTTATCTTTATCAAACGCTCATCACAAGTCCCGTCCTTACATACTCTCCTTCCAAATCTAACATTTTCACTCTCTTCCCCTATCACTGTGATATATTTATTGGACAATATAAAATCGAGACACTGTTTTGAGAAACATTTAAAATATGAAATATCTATTACTTTGTATGAAATCAAGACAAAATAAAATCAAGACACAGTAGGATCAGCCTTACTTCATTTCTTCATTCATGAATCTAATAGGAAAAAGATGGGTTGCTATATATTTGATTATGCATTCACTCCAAGCATGCCATGCATAGTGATTCTTAGGATGTGTCTGTTATAATCATCATGTGATGGAAATTGCAAAGGAGAGGATCAAAAACACAACCAGCCAAGCATGCAAGAAGGAAATCCAGGAAGGCAAGTGCTACTATTTTTTTCTTTAGCAAACACAGTTGATATAAATGTTGCAGTATAGTGGTTTGGGATTTGTCAGGTAGGTCAGCAAGCCTTAAACAAATAAGAGAGAAGACAGATTAAAGTAGTTGTATATTGAATATATGTTATTACTAAAACCTACTTTTTTAGATACAAGTCACTGGTAGAGGAATGCAACAAAAGATTACGCATGAACTGTGGCTCACAGAGAAGGACATTCACCATTAATTATCTTATTCATGAGAGAGAAAAAACTCACTCTTCAATTTCAGCAGAATTCATCAACTTCTTCAGAACTTCAACAGCAACAAGGGAATTGTATTCTACAAGTTCTTAAAACAAGAATTCATTTCTGTAAAAAAATCATGAGAAAAGGCTCTTCAAAAACAGTACACGAAAGACATCTTTCCCTGCAAGAGACTACATATTGGGAGATTCCGGGGTGGCAAGTCCACAATAATAACAAGTTTCGAATCATTAATTATTAAGGTCCACCATAACTTGCTGCATAAGTTTTGGATCATTATTAATTAAGCTCCACCATGACTTGGATCATTATTAATTAAGCTCCACAGTGATAGACTACATAGTAGGAGGCCATTTTGCCCTTCCTTGGTTGTTTGTGTATCAGGTTAAACATTATAATTACAGATGGAGTACTATGCCCCAGTTCAAGAGGCCGACTCGAATAAATCAATTACTTCCTAGTTCCTGCAAGACAATAAATACTGACAACAGAACAAGCTATCCCAAATGAGTTGTGCCGTGCAAAGATATATCGGAATAAGTGACTTAATTTGATAACCACATTGTATTCCGTGTAGAATAAGAGGAATAAGCTAGGTAAAATAGATTCAAAAGAGTAAAATAAATAAAAAAATATGTAGAAATCAACTTCTATTCTACCTGGACTACCTAATTTGTGATTTTTAGCCGAATTAGATATTCGGGTTCATCATAGTATAAACCATTCCAGGGAGGATATCTTGTCCTGACAAACAGAGCAACTAGACTCAGATAATCCAAACAAGCTAGCCTATTCTACTCTTCCTCGGCTATCAACTTATCGAAGGGGTCGAATGTCTTTGGTATCAAAAGAATCCTTGCTTGAGGTTGAGCATTACATAACTTAATACCTTACGAAAATGCCTGGGGAACATGAAGGCCATCTTTGTTAACCAAGTGGGGATACTGTGTTTGACCTCTCTCGGTCAAATACAGTGCCCGGGCTCGGTTAGTGACGTGTGTGTTGGATACGGACTGAATAGATCTAGAGGGGGGGTGAATAGATCTTTCCCCCTTTTTGATAATTTACTGACTATCGACCAGATGAGCTACTGGTAATTAATGAATCATAGAACTAATGTGGATAGTAAAGATGCAAGCATACGTATAGGAAATCAAACACACACAAGCACACCACAAGAAAGGATTTTTAAGGTGGTTCAGTCTCTTCCTGAGACTTACATCCACCCCTTGCTTAACTCAAGCAAGGCTTCACTATGAGAATCTTTGATCTCAACCAAAACACAGCTGACACACAGCTTGTACCTGCTGACACACAGCTTGATTCTGCTGCCTCACAGCTTGACAATAATTGTAATCAGAAATGAAAAGATGATAAGAACAGGTGATGAAAGACAGGACTGAATATTGGCGTGTGTAGAAGAATAGGTGTTCAGCCTGGGACTTGATCACGCTTATGAAGAAGCCTAGACTCCCTGTTGATCTTCCAGTCAGTTGCCTTCGATTGTTCTGCTGCTGGAGATCACACAGTCTTGAGCTAAGTCTTCCTTCTGCAGCAACGAGATTGCCTTTAACCTTTCTGCAGATTTTTGATTGGTGGAGAGCTCCTTCTTCCTCTTCTGTGTGTATCTTCCTTGGCTTCTATTCCGTGCTCTCTCACCGCTTCCTTCTTCGTGATTAGTTGCCTTATATTCTTCATATAGCTCTTTTTATTTTCAAGAATAAAGTTCTTCCCGCTCAATTTTCAGATCGAGCGCCAATCTGCTAGAAAACAGGGATCGGTTTAAATCCAATCGTTAGAACGAGTTTGACCACTTCTAAGCAAGATTGTTTCCTTGATTCCCGTGCGGAAGCTTATCTCCTGAGCAGCCCAACAACCTGCAACAACCATCTGCAGGTTTTAAGGAACCAAAACAGAATTCGGTTAGAGTTCGGTTTTGGACGATATATAAACCCGTGGTCGACCATGACCCTGTCGCTGGTCGACAATGGGCAGTCCCCAGACGGCCGGTTCTTCTGGCTGAAACTCACGTCGCCCGTTGGTCGACCACAGCCTGGTCGCTGGTCGACAGGGGGCAGTTTCCAGATGGCCAGCAGTTCTGTCTGTTGCTTCTGTCTTTTCTGTGGTCGACCAGAGGCGGGGCTTTGGTCGACAGCCAAGATGCTTCCAGAAGACAGATGATCTGATGCTTTTCTGGTTGAGTTCGTTGGTCGACCATAACCACTTCCCTGGTCGACAAGCGACCTTTGACACTTCTTCTGATTTGTTGATTCCACTTGGATTTCAGTGGACCTGAAATTACTTAACTTATCAGAGGTAAATTGAATGAGTCCAATACTTTGAAGGAACAATCAAACCACTTGTATTTGTTATGAAACAAGATAGAACTTGATTAATCAAACATATCCTATTGTCATCATCAAAACCAAGGGATGCACAACATTCTCCCCCTTTTTGATGATGACAACCATGAGTCATTGTGACAAACAACAGATTATAAAATTCATTTGATATTGCATGCAAGGCTATCATAGCACAGATTTCATTCAGTCAATTCGTTTGATGTGTCTTTCAAAAACAATAGCACTAATTACATGAGAGACTCAAAAAAGGATAAAGACACTGAGGACACGTAGACAAAGTAAATTTGACAATCTAGACTCACATCTAGACACACAACTAGACACACAATGACACATAAAGTCCTATCTCCCCCTTTGTCAACAGCAAAAAGAAGATCATTTGAACAATCCCTCTGAGGAGGATGAGGAGGTCTCTGGCTTCACGTTCTCTGCCATGCGATCCAGCTTGTCAACAATGTGGGCATAGGAGAGCCTGAGCTTCTGGATCTCTGAGATAGTATCCTTGTGATACTTCTCATTCTGCTGGGTTGTGATCTCGATACGGATTCCCATCTGATCGGACACTTCACCGAGGGTCCTTACTAGTCTGTTGAACCGAGAACTAGCCTGGTCAGAGTGTTCCTTCTGCTTGTCAAAAATTGGCAGTAGATCTGGGAACATCTCCATCAGCTTGTCATCGGAGAAATCGACGATCCTTGGTTGCAGAACTGTCCGTGGCTTGAGAGCTCCAGAAACGGGATGCACTGCGGGTTCCTCTGAAGCTGCTGATTGTCTGCCTGGACCAGGTGCATCAGCCGTGGTCGACCTGTGAGGGGCCGATGGCGAACCCTGTGCGGCCCGCGACTTGGATCGCTTGGACGGCATCGAAGCTGCGGCAGGGGCCTGATCTCTTCTACGCTTAGAGGAACTTAGAGCGCGCTTGGGAGACATTGTGAAGGGAAGCGAGATAGAGGCGAGAGAGAGGCGAGAAAAGAAATCTGGAGAAGATGAAGTTGGGAGAGGGCTAGGGCTGCGGATGGGAAAATTTCAGGGACCCAGCCGAGACAATTTATAGGGTAGGGCATTAAGGCTGGCCCTTAATTGTTAGGGCAGTGAACCATCGCGATGCAAAGAACGAGCGGTCACGATTAATCAGCATAACTCATATTTTGGGAAATTATTGAAGTGTACCCCCTTTCTTTAATAAGACAATTAAGTAACCTTTCCTCCCTTTCTCAAAGACCACCTTGTGACAAATTCGAGTGGGTCTTGTGGTTCAAAGAATTTGAAAGTATTGCCCCAATAAATTGACTCCCCATATCCACTTTCTTACTCACGGCTCCTTAAACTTATAATATTGTTCATGAGATAATTTTACTAGCTGAACAAGCTGAACAGTGTTTTATGCCTCTATTTGCATATAGTGCATTAGGTCAACCATTTTTGTTGCCTTTTCGTTTTGAAATATTTAAGAGCTGTGGTCAGGTTTATCACATGCTTTTCCACACGAGGAGACACGCTTTTTACACGCCAGAAACCCCGGCTACTTAGCATGCCTAACCATTCCATTTTTAACTGGGACACACTTTTTATCCGTGAGGATATACGTTTATCAGACGCCAATATCCCCAGTTACTCAGGATGCCCAATTAATAATTTTGAGAGTGGCAGAGGTAGATTGAGTCTTCATGACATACATGTCTCCCACTTAATTTTTCAGCCAATTTTGCTTTGTGATAGAGAACAGTAGTTTCTCAGAACTCAGTCCATTGCTCTACCAAGAAGGCAGAATTATGGCGTATTCCATATACATTCATGCTATAGCAGCGTTTATTTTCACTGTCCAACACAGACACAGGTAGAGAAACAGTCTCATTACTAAAAACATAAGTTCTCAATAGTCTTGAGTCAGAGTCATAGTTATGGTTTGAATTTATTGCAGTAGTACAGGTCAAATTCTCATTACTACACTTAACCTTTACTCTCATTGATGACTTTGGTGATTTTCTTGTAAGATATGGTTAGGTTGTTCAATGATTTATTAAGGAATGAGTTTACACTTTTTACTCCCCCTCAATTTGTGAGTCCTTGCTGAAGATAGAAAACAATAAGTTGGCCACAAAGAGATATAGAGACACAAGGAATAGGAAGTGTGAACAAGGATGAGTGAGTAAAGCAAAACTGAGCTCAGAGTCCAAAAAGTTCAGAAGATTTCCCACCAAAGCCAGCAGCTTGATTAGATCCAATTTCCCTTTTTCAGGTCCTTTGTCGACCATGGAGTGGCCTGTGGTCGACCTTTGTGCTGACACAGAACCTGCCTGTTGAGAAGACTGCGTTCTGACAAACCTGTTGTCGACCATTGGATCGCCTGTGGTCGACAGCTGCGAATTCCCAGAGCTAACTATTTCCTGTCCTGATGCCTTGGTCGACCAGCGCCTTGTCTGTGGTCGACCACAAGAGATGAGCCGTAGAGAACCAGTATTCTGTAGAACTTGCTGAAGTAGCACCCGACACAAGACTTTCCAAACTCAAAAACTTGACCAGTACTAGAGACCTAGTTGACATAACTTAGACAGAAATGACAGAATCTATGCAGTGAACACATGAATATGATTATTTCAAGAATTTTCAGGAGAAATTCTACAAATTCCTAACTCCCTTCTTAGAGTTGAAAATCTGTCATTGTTAAGGGGTTTTGTGAAAATGTCTGCCAGTTGTTTTTCAGTTTCTACAAAATGAAGCATGAAATTTCCTTTGGAGACCTCATCTCTTAGAAAGTGATGACGGATCTCAATGTGTTTTGTCCTAGAGTGTTGAATGGGGTTTTTAGACAAATTAATAGCACTAGTGTTGTCACAGAAAATAGGTGCACATCCAAGATCTACATTGTAGTCTTGGAGTTGATGTTTTATCCACAAAACCTGTGTACCACAGCTCCCTACTGCGACATACTCAGCCTCAGCAGTGGAGAGTGCCACAGAATGCTGTTTTTTAGAAGCCCATGATATTAAACATCCACCTAATATTTGACAATAACCACTAGTACTCTTCCTATCAATTTTGCAACCAGCATAATCAGCATCTGAATATGAAATTAAATCTAGTTTGCAATAAGTAGGATACCATAAACCCAATTCTTGGGTACCGGCAAGGTAACGAAGGATACGCTTGACAGCCCCTAAATGTGAATCTCTAGGGCTAGATTGATATCTAGCACACATGCATACACTGAACTGAATGTCTGGCCTAGAGGCAGTTAAATATAGTAGGGATCCGATCATACCTCTGTATTTCTTGGCATCTACCATGTTACCTTTTACATCAGCCTCCAATGTTGCATTTGTCCCCATGGGTGACTCTATTGGTTTGCAGCTCTCCATGCCAAACTTTTTCAGCATCTCCTTTATGTACTTGGATTGATTTATGAAGTAGCCTTCTCTACATTGTAGAATCTGCAATCCAAGAAAGAACTGTAAATCACCCATTAAACTCATTTCAAACTCATTGGTCATTAGATTTGCAAATTCAGTACATAATGAAGCTTCAGTGGATCCAAACACAATATCATCCACATAGATTTGCACAATTAGTATATTCTTACCTTGGGTCTTGGAGAATAATGTTTGATCAATTTTACCTCTTGTGTAGCCCTTTTTGGTGAGGAATGAACTCAGTCTGTCGTACCATGCCCTAGGAGCCTGCTTTAAACCATACAAAGCCTTATGCAGTTTAAAGACATGATTAGGAAGATCATCATTTTCAAAACCAGGGGGTTGTTCCACAAAGACTTCTTCCTTTACAAAGCCATTTAGAAAGGCACTTTTTACATCCATTTGCTGCAATTTAATTCCATGGGACGCCGCAAATGCTAACAATATTCTAATGGCTTCTAACCTTGCAACTGGAGCATATGATTCTTCAAAATCAACTCCAAATTCTTGGTTATACCCCTTAGCCACCAACCGAGCCTTGTTCCTCATAACAACTCCTTCTTCATTAAGCTTATTTTTATAAACCCATTTGGTTCCAATAACAGGATGAGATGAGGGTCTGGGAACAAGTTTCCAAACCTGATTTCTTTCAAATTGATTTAATTCTTCATGCATGGCATTTATCCAAGATTCATCTCTTAAAGCTTCCTCTACATTTTTAGGCTCAACTTGAGATACAAGGGCTAGCTGATCTAATTCATCAACTGTTTTAAGCTGAGATCTAGTTTTCCTCGGTTCATTAATTCCTCCAATGATGTTATCTAGAGGATGATCTCTGAGAAATCTCAGATTTTCAGAATTGTTACCTGGGATGATCTCTCCTTCGGGTTGATCATTGGAATCACCTTGCTTTGGTTCTGCTTCAGTCTCCATTGGTTCCTCTTTGCCTTCCAGAAATTCCCCATCTTCATCTTTGCCTACCTGTCCAGTTTTGTCAAAGTCATTATTTTCATCAAATGTGATATGTGGGGATTCTTCAACTAGCTGATCTTTGGTGTTGTAGACTCTATAGGCTCTTGATCGGTCAGAGTATCCCAAGAAGATTCCTGGGTCACTCTTTGGTTCAAATTTGTCCAATGATCTCTTGTCATTGTTATGAATAAAACACCTTACACCGAAGATCCTAAAATGAGCTAGAGATGGCTTCTTACCTTTGAACACCTCATATGGAGTTTTCGCACTAGATGGTCTTACCATTGCCCTGTTTACAATATAACATGCTGTATTGACCGCCTCAGCCCAAAATCTTCTTGGAAGATTGGCTTCAACTAACAAGGTTCTGGCCATTTCAACAAGTGTGCGATTCCTTCTTTCCACCACTCCATTTTGCTCTGGCGTCCTTGGTGAGGAGAACCTGTGATTTATTCCTTTGTTCCTGCAGAATTCATCAAACTCTGAATTTTCAAATTCTCCCCCATGATCAGATATTATTGAACACACTTTGGACTTACCATCCTGCTTCATTCTTCTGTAAAAATCCTGAAATTCATGAAAGGCATCGTTTTTATGTGATAAAAACATTACCCATGTGAATCTAGAGAAATCATCAACTAGTACATAACCGTACCTCTTACCACTAAGACTAGCAGTTCTTGTTGGGCCAAAAAGGTCCATGTGCACAAGTTCTAGTGGTCTAGAAGATTGACTTTCAGTTCTACCTTTGAATGATTTTCTTGTTTGCTTACCTTGGGTACATGATTCACATACTTTGACATTTTGAGCAAACGAAATTTCAGGTAAACCAGAAACCATTTTATTCTTAACCAATTTGTGCAGCACCCTGTAGCTAACATGCCCTAGCCTTCGGTGCCACAACCAAGTCAGGTCCTCCTTCTTGGCGGTGAGGCACAAGTTGGAGTGGGCTGGATCATCCAAGTCTATCATGTAGACATTATTTACTCTCTTGCCCATAAACTTAACTTTAGCCGAATTTGGTTCAAGAATTTTACAGATCTTAGAATCAAAGACTACTTGATGGCCTTTGTCGCATAGCTGACTGATGCTTAGAAGATTATATTCCAGGCCATCCACTAGCAGTACATCTTCAATGCAATTTGTAGATGTCTTACCTACCTTACCTTTCCCAATGATCTTGCCTTTGTTATTTCCTCCAAATGTCACATGTCCTCCATCTTTTGAGTTTAGCTCGGAGAATTTTGCCTTGTCCCCTGTCATATGTCTTGAGCAGCCACTATCTAAGTACCACTTGTTGTGTATAGCTGCCAAACACACCTGCATCACAAGTTACACAGAAACTTTTGGACCCCAATGGTACCCGGGTCCAAGATAGCTTGTGAAATTATGAAATTGCTGCAGTAATCCTTTGGGAACCCAGATTCTGTTAGAGCAGTGTAAATTTTTATTTCTGAACTTGTTCAGGTTGGGTTGCTTTTGTTCTAAAGCTTCTTTAATCTGAGTCCACCTTTGTGTATTCAAGTTTTCATTTTGTTTTACCCGAGAAAACCTGTGATTTCTGTTTGCTTGTCTGGCCATGGTCGACTTTTGGTATGTCTGTGGTCGACCATCGCGTCTCCAGAACTCAGCGTCTGTTCTGGCAGCACCTCTGGTCGACATCTGGTGTACCTGTGGTCGACCACTGCTTCTCCAGTAACCAGCGCCTGTTCTGGCAGATCCTCTGGTCGACAGATGAAGGGTCTGTTGTCGACCAGCCTGTCTCCAGACATCTTGTTTTCCAGATTTATGTCTTTTAACTTGGTTTAGTCCTTGGTTTGTTTGGTGATTTCTGTGAATTTGGGTTTCTTGTTTATTATTTTGAATCTTATATTGATTGACTGTTTTCTCTTTAAAATTTCTCTCTTCCTTGGTGACATTGTTCCTTTTGGAGGAGCATTCAGCTACATCCTCTTGTTTATCTTGGTATAGATTAATCAGGGGCCTTTTTCCTTTTGAGTCAGCAATCCCAGTTACGGTTTTTATTTGGAATTCCTTTTTAGCCGTAGGATTGTATCCTAACCCTTCTTTTTGAAAGTTTACTTTTATTCCCAAGACAGCATTTAAGTTTTCTTGACCTTGAGTCATTTTTTCCAAGGTCTCCTGTTTGTTTTTCAGGTCACTCTTAATTCTTTCTATTTCTCTTAGGAGTTGGTTGTTTTCTTCCTTGAGTGAATTGTTTCTTTCTTGACTTAACTTAGTTTCCTGTTCATATTCTTGAGTCTTTAGTTTTAACTCATCAATGTCGTTTTTTAGCATTTCATTCTCTTCGGACATTCTCTTGTGGTTTTCTTCATCTAAGTCCATTTGATTCAGCTTGTTTTTCAGTGACTTGATTTCCATTTCTAGTTCAGTTTTGTTTTCCATTGAATTGCTGTCTTTATTCAGTTGACTGATCTTCTTCTTCAAATGTTTATTTTCCTTTCTTATTCTTTCATAAGTATCAAGCAATTCTGAATATACTTCTTCCCAATCCGAACTAGAGAAGTCTTGAAATGGGGAACTTACCTCAAGATCACTGTTGTCTCCCTTGGCCATCAGACAGAGCTTTCCTTCTTCTTCCTCGGAAGTTGTTTCCTCTTCACTGCTCTCTTCCTCCTCACTCCAAGTGCTAATCATCGCCTTGGGTTTCTTGCCTTTCCACTTGAAGCTTGATTTCTTAGGAGCTTCTGGACATTCAGCCTTCATATGTCCAGGCTGCCTGCAATTGTAGCAAATGAGTTTGTTAGAAGGAGCCTTATGTTTATCAGATTTAAACTGGGATGACTTCCTTACCATGCCCTTTGGATTTCTGAATCCTTTACCTTCCTTCCGCAGGAATTTTTTAAATTTTCTTGTAAGCATGGCTAGCTCACCAGATTCTTCACCTGAGCTAGATGAGTCATCATTGTCAGACACCTCAGAGGTGCTTGTCTTAGTCTTTAGGGCAAGTTGCTTCTTTTTCTTGCCCTCATCTTCCTTTCTCTTCAGATTGACCTCATAGGCCATCAGGGATCCTACTAACTCATCCACTGTCATTGTTGTGAGATCCTTTGAGTCCTCAATGACTGTGGCCTTGGTATGCCACATCGATGTGAGAGACCTTAAAATCTTCCTCACTAATTCCTGCTCTTTGTATGTCTTCCCTAAGCTCTTCAAGCCATTAGTCAATTGTACTAATCTGGCATACATCTCAGAAATACTTTCATCATTTTTCATCCTAAACATCTCATATTCTGAGACTAGCATATTTGCTTTTGTCTCTCTTACCTCGGAAGTACCTTCGTAGATTACCTTTAGACGATCCCACATTTCTTTGGCTGTTGCGCATTGGGAAACTCTTGAGAATTCTGTGGGGTGTAGTGAGCACTGCATCACGTTCATGGCTCCCCAGTTGACAGTTGATTTCCTGACCTGTTCTCTGGTCCAGGTTTCTTCATCTTCCGGTAGCTCAAAAGGTCCGCGGCTCACTACCCTCCACATCTCGTGGTCTTGCGCACGTAAGAACACCTGCATACGATTTTTCCAATAAGAATAATCAGTTCCATCAAAATATGGAGGTCTAGTTACAGAGTGCCCCTCAGCTATGAGGCTTTTAGAGTTCAGTCCGCCCGGTCTCTCCTGGTTGTTAGACCACATTTTTGGAGAACCTGCTCTGATACCACGTGTTGGATACGGACTGAATAGATCTAGAGGGGGGGTGAATAGATCTTTCCCCCTTTTTGATAATTTACTGACTATCGACCAGATGAGCTATTGGTAATTAATGAATCATAGAACTAATGCGGATAGTAAAGATGCAAGCATACGTATAGGAAATCAAACACACACAAGCACACCACAAGAAAGGATTTTTAAGGTGGTTCAGTCTCTTCCTGAGACTTACATCCACCCCTTGCTTAACTCAAGCAAGGCTTCACTATGAGAATCTCTGATCTCAACCAAAACACAGCTGACACACAGCTTGTACCTGCTGACACACAGCTTGATTCTGCTGCCTCACAGCTTGACAATAATTGTAATCAGAAATGAAAAGATGATAAGAACAGGTGATGAAAGACAGGACTGAATATTGGCGTGTGTAGAAGAATAGGTGTTCAGCCTGGGACTTGATCACGCTTATGAAGAAGCCTAGACTCCCTGTTGATCTTCCAGTCAGTTGCCTTCGATTGTTCTGCTGCTGGAGATCACACAGTCTTGAGCTAAGTCTTCCTTCTGCAGCAACGAGATTGCCTTTAACCTTTCTGCAGATTTTTGATTGGTGGAGAGCTCCTTCTTCCTCTTCTGTGTGTATCTTCCTTGGCTTCTATTCCGTGCTCTCTCACCGCTTCCTTCTTCGTGATTAGTTGCCTTATATTCTTCATATAGCTCTTTTTATTTTCAAGAATAAAGTTCTTCCCGCTCAATTTTCAGATCGAGCGCCAATCTGCTAGAAAACAGGGATCGGTTTAAATCCAATCGTTAGAACGAGTTTGACCACTTCTAAGCAAGATTGTTTCCTTGATTCCCGTGCGGAAGCTTATCTCCTGAGCAGCCCAACAACCTGCAACAACCATCTGCAGGTTTTAAGGAACCAAAACAGAATTCGGTTAGAGTTCGGTTTTGGACGATATATAAACCCGTGGTCGACCATGACCCTGTCGCTGGTCGACAATGGGCAGTCCCCAGACGGCCGGTTCTTCTGGCTGAAACTCACGTCGCCCGTTGGTCGACCACAGCCTGGTCGCTGGTCGACAGGGGGCAGTTTCCAGATGGCCAGCAGTTCTGTCTGTTGCTTCTGTCTTTTCTGTGGTCGACCAGAGGCGGGGCTTTGGTCGACAGCCAAGATGCTTCCAGAAGACAGATGATCTGATGCTTTTCTGGTTGAGTTCGTTGGTCGACCATAACCACTTCCCTGGTCGACAAGCGACCTTTGACACTTCTTCTGATTTGTTGATTCCACTTGGATTTCAGTGGACCTGAAATTACTTAACTTATCAGAGGTAAATTGAATGAGTCCAATACTTTGAAGGAACAATCAAACCACTTGTATTTGTTATGAAACAAGATAGAACTTGATTAATCAAACATATCCTATTGTCATCATCAAAACCAAGGGATGCACAACAGTGTGTGTGAGGGAGAGTGTCCCCCCCTTTATTCTCTCTCGTCGAATTCGACAATCACCCGACAGTTAGATTAACAAAGAGGGCCAAAAGAAACAAATCCAAAAGATTCAGACTTAACCAGCAACCATCCATAAATCCAAACCTCCTCCCTGGAACCGTCCCGTATCTGACCCACTTTTATTTACAGTTTTCACGTGAATGAAATCATGTATTCAACACAGCGAACTAAACAATCAACAAATAAAATCAAATGAATGAGCACTCGTCAACAAAAAAAAGCGATTTTTTCCCACTACAAGAGTAGGTGGGATTAGAGATAAAAATTAAGAACATATTTTTTTCCTTCTCTTATCCGTCCCAAATTTAGGATGGATTTGGGACCGATGATTATTTCGTCTCAAATCTTTCCAATTTCAGACGAACAAGATTTTCGTCGCAGAACTGTCCCCAATTTGAGATGGATCAAAGACGGAACACTTATCCGTCACTAATTAGAGATGAAAAGTATATATGTCCCTAATCTGTCCTCATTTTGGGACGATTCTGGGATGAAAATATTTTATATCTCAATTTTTACAAATATTATTTATTTTTTAAAAAATAAATTAAAATTTGAAACGAAATATTATCTATCTCATGTCCATCACAAATTTGAGACGTATTAGGGACGATTATATCTTACGTCCCTAATTAGGGACGGAATAAACATCCATCCTAAATTCATCCCTAATTTGGGACAGAATTGAAACAGACAATCATTCCATCTCAAATAATTATCATCATTATTTTTTTTAAAAAATGACATAAAGTTTAGGGACAGAATGTATATCCGTCCTAAATCCATCCCCAATTAGGATCGAATTTAGGACGGATACTCATTTCGTCTCAAAGTCTTACAACTATTATTTATTTTTTAAAAAATAGAAATAAAGTTAGAGATGGAGAGAATATATGTCCTAAATTTGTCCCAAATTAAAGATGAATTTAGGATGGATATGTAGTCCGTCTCAAATAATTATCACATTTCTTTATTTTTAAAAATAAAATTAATATTAGCGATAGAATACAATCCGTCCTAACTCCGTCCAAATTTTGGGATAGATTTAGGACGGATTTTAATTCCGTCCCTGATTAGGGACGGCTTTGGGATGGATTAAGTTCATCTGAAATTTCCAACATAGTCGTAGCTATGTTTACATAGCTGCGACTACGAGGAATTAGGGATGGAATTTCGTTCATCCCAAGTTCCTTAGTTAACTTGAGTTATTTGTCATCCTTATCCACTTATTTGTCACCCTTAAACACCTATTTGTCACCCTCATTGATTCATTTGTCACCCTTCTCTTATTATGTCACCATGTCCCGTTTGTCCCCCTCAAAAAGTTGTTTGTCACCTTTCTCCACCTATTGTCTCCCTTATCTAGCTATTTGTCACCCTTAAACACCTACTTGTCACTCTTGTTTAGTTATTTTTCGCCCTTGCCTCGTTATGTCATCTTTATATACTTATTTATTCCCCTCATAAAGGTGTCACTCTTGTCTACCTATTTGTCTCCCTTATCCATATATTTATCACCCTTAAACACCTATTTGTCACCCTTATTTTATTATTTGTCGCCATTGTCCCGTTGTCACCCTTATACAACTATTTGTCACTTTTATCCTCCTATTTGTCACCCTTGTTGATTCATTTATCACCCTTCTCTCATTATATCACCAAGTCCCATTATGTGCCCCTTAAAAAGTTGTTTGTCACCCATGTCCACCTATTTATCTCCCTTACCCACTTATTTGTCATCCTAAAACACATATTTGCCACTCTTGTTTGGTATTTGTTACCATTGTCCCGTTATGTCATCCTTATACAGTTATTTGTTCCTCTCATAAAGTAGTCACCCATGTCCACCTATTTGTCACCCTTAAACAACTATTTATCACACTTGTTTTGCTATTTGTTGCTATTGTCATATTGTCACCCTTTTATAGTTAGTTGTCACCCTTATCCACCTATTTGTCACCCTTGTTGATTCATTTATCACCCTTCTCTCATGATGTCACCGTATCCCGTTATGTCTCCCTCAAAAAGATGTTTATCACTCATGTCCACCTATTTATCTCTCTTATCCACCCATTTGTCACCTTTAAACACTTATTTGTCACTTTTGCTAATCTGTTTGTCGCCATTGTCCCGTTATGTCTCTTCTACAGTTATTTGTCACCCTTAAACACCTATTTATCAACATTGTTGATTCATTTGTCATTCTTGTCTCACTATGTCACCATGTCCAATTATTTGCCCCCCTCATAAAGTTGTTTGTCACCCTTGTTCACCTATTTGTCTCCCTTATCCACCTATTTGTCACCTTTAAGCATATATTTGTCGCCCTTATTACCACATATTGGTTGATCAATGAAGACACCCGGACTATGTATCTACGCATTGTTAAAAAAACACATATTTGTCATGACAGTTATGCCAGAAACTGAACTTTGAGATGTGAAATAATTACACATCATTTCTTATTTCCAAACGTAATGAGTTTAGCTGCAAATCAGGCTCTAAACATATTATAATTATCCTCATCGAATGCCATGATTTGAACCCCCTCCTTGACAACACATAAAAATATTGCACCACATAAATTGCGCATTTGAGGTTATTATCTACATGTTGGGGACATTCGTTGTCGAATACAAGTTTTCATTCATCAACTTCCTTGAATGTTTCATATTCCTTCAGTAATCCCGGTACAACTGCAACCTGCAATTGAAATATTTGACATTATTAGTTCATAATTAATAGACATATTATAAATATTCTTAATACATATATATGGATAAGAAAAGTACATATTTTCTTGTAGTGGCATTATAGGTGGCCATTCCTCTCATGAAATTATATGAGACAAAGTGACGATTCTCCATGTCAACAATAAATAAATGCCCAGTGAGAGTGTGAGTGTAACACGAAGAAGAGATACTTGTTCTCATGCAGTTCATTTAATTTGACATTCTCGTAGCAACATTGCAACAATTCCATGGTTTTTCTCATTGTCGACCACTGTCTTGTTGTTTATGTAGTTGACTACAATGGTAGGAAAATAAACCCACCAATGAAAGATGCTTGTTTCATTGCGTCTTGAGTGGAGGAGGTAGATCGTGGCATCGATCACCTATTGATGCGGCCGGCGTCAGAGAAAGGATCGACGGCAGCTCCGGGACCTGAAAAGGACTGGATAACCACTGCCTCGCACAGCTCGGTCTCACACCAGACAGTCTCACACCGGGCGACACTCAAATCTCATAAAGGAGAAGGAGGGAAGGAAGGAACAAAGGGGCCAAAGCACCTTACGTGATCTCTTTCAAAAGCTTTTCATATGTGTAAACACAACACATTAGCCCCCTTTATATAGGAAAGGCTATAACAATCATACCCTTAATCTTTCTTAATAACATCTATGTCCTAGCCTAATAAAACAAAACTCAACAACCTACTTTGACTTTGACAAAAATAAAATAAGATATGTTGAATTTGGTGGTTTAATAATACAAATACCACCATAAAAATAAAAATACACACAATACCAAAATACATACAAATAAGTACTCAGGACGTCGAGTCTTCAAATGAGTCTCTGAGCCACAAGCTCGGTGCGGTCTGGGCGGTGCGGCGTTGGCTCCCAGCAGTGAGCGCGGTAGTGGGCCCGATGTCCCCACCAACCCTCCCGGGGTGGCTGGAACTCGACTCCATCAAGTAAGGGGGACACTGCTGTGGTAGTGCTCCAGCAGGTCTAGATCGAGGCGCTGAAAATCTTCCCGACTGATCCAAGAATCATCAGTAGGTGGACGGTCCCGCCAGCGGACAAGGTAGCGCTGGTACACCCGGCTCCGTGTGGCTGTCACCTGCTCATCCAGTATCCTCTCAATGTGCTCGCGCGGTACTCTCGAGACTGTGGGACGCTCAGGGATGGGCTCACTCTCAATGGGAGGAGAAGGCTCGAAAGGGCCACTAGGAATCGCTGTGGGTTCCTTGTAGGCCACTAGGTCTGTCACATTAAAAGTACAGCTATTCTCATATTCGGGAGGTAAGTCCACAACATAAGCATTGGAGCCAATCTTCCGCAGTATTGGGAAGAGACTATCACTACGGGCTTGTAACTTTTTAACGGCTCCCGAGGGGAGTCGTTCGGGTCGAACCCGGACCATAACCAAGTCACATTCTTGAAATTCATGGTGACTCCTATGCGAATCAGCCAATCGTTTGTAAGTCTCAAAACTGAGACTTATTTGCTTGCTAATTGACTCATGCAGATTTTTAATTTGATGTGCAAACTCTTCAGCTGACTTGGATGCTCTAGACTCGAGGGAAAGGGGAATAAGATCCACAGGTTTCCTAGGTTTGTATCCATGCACGACCTCAAATAGACTCATACCTATGGACCTATTGACAGAGCTATTGTATGCAAATTCGGCTCTGGGCAAGAGAAGATCCCAAGTGCCAGAATGATCCCCGACAAGACATCTCAATAGATTCTCTAAACTCCTATTGACGACCTTTGTTTGCCCATCAATTTGTGGGTGATAGACAGTGGAAAATTTAAGCTTAGTGCCAACTAGGTGTCAAAGTGTCTTCCAAAAGTAACTAGTGAACCGGACATCTCAGTCAGACACTATGGTTTGGGGAAGGCCATGCAGACACACGACTTCATCAAAGAACAGGTGGACTACTCTAGATGCATCAGATGTTTTGGAACATGTAATGAAGTGGGCCATCTTAGAGAACCGATCAACTACTACGAAGATGAAGTCATGTTTTTGAGCAGTGCGATGTAATCTAAGATGAAATCAATGCTCACATCAACCCATGGCATATCAAGAATGGGGAGAGGAGTGTAGAGACCAGTGTTCTGTTTGACCTGTTTGGCCATTGTGCATGTCCTACACTGGGCTACAATCTTGACCACATCTTTCTTCAGGCCAGGCCAATAAAAATGCTCCTCCATAGAATGGATGATCTTGTTACGTCCAAAGTGACTAGCAAGACCTCCAGTATGCATTTCCCAAATCAGGAAGTCCCGTACAAAAGTTTTCGGGACACAGAGTTGCTGCCCTCAAAAGAGAAAATCATCTTGGAGTAGATAGTCAGCAAAGGTGGTCGAGGATCCAGCAGACAAGGCAGAGTAGGCAGGGCCAAAGTCGGGACACTCTCCATAGAGTTCCTTCATGCGGTCAAATCCAGTGACCTCTACCCAAACAGTAGAAAGAAGAGAGACCCTTCGACTCAAGGCGTCGGCCACCTTATTTTCTTTTCCAGCCTTATGTTTTAGGACAAATGTGAAAGATTAGAGGAATTCTACTCACCGACCGTGCCTTGGGTTTAATCCCTTCTGAGAGATAAGGAATTTCAGAGTCTCTTGGTACGAATATAAGACAAACTCTTGAGGTAAGAGATAATGTCTCCAGTGTTTGAGAGCTTGGACCACAGCATAGAACTCCTTATCGTAGGTGGAGTAACGAAGCTTTGCATCAGAAAGCTTCTCACTGAAGTAAGTCACAGGGTGGCTCTCCTGGCTAAGTACTCCTCCTATTCCTACGCCAGATACATCACAGGATATCTCAAAGACTTTGGAAAAGTCTGACAGGCGGAGGACAGGGGCTTTGGTCATGAGCTCCCTTATGACACGAAAAGTCTGGGAGGCGGCTTTTGTCCACTCAAAATTTCCTTTACAGATGTAATCTGTAATGGGTGCCATAATGGTGCTGAAACCCTAAATGAAGCATCTGTGGAAGGTGGCTAGCCCATGGAAACTGCGAACGCCATGGACGTTATGGGACTTAGGCCAGTCTACTAAGGCTTGGACCTTGGATTGGTCCATAGACACTCCTTGACTTGAAACCACAAAGCCGAGGAAAGTGACCCGGTCTATCATGAATTTACACTTCTTAAGATTGGCATACATGGTTTCTTTCCTCAAAGTCTCACAGACTTCCCTCAAATGCTGGATGTGGTCCCGCGGGTTGTGGCTATAAATGAGAATGTCGTCAAAGTAGACGATAAAAAATCGACCAATGAGAGGGAGAAGGACTTCCGTCATAAGTCTCATAAAAGTGCAGGGGGCATTGGATAGCCCAAATGACATGACGAGCCATTCATACAGACCTTCTTTAATTTTGAAGGTTGTCTTCCACTCATCCCTGGTCGGATTCGAACCTAGTGGTAGCCACTTTTCAAGTCAATTTTGGAAAAGATGGTGGCTCCACTCATCATGTCAAGCATGTCATCAAAACGGAGAATGGGAAATCTATACTTGACAATGATTTTGTTGATGGCGCAGCTGTCAACACGCATCCGCCAGGTGCCATCTTTCTTTGGTCTGAGCAAGGCAAGAACATCACAGGGGCTCTTACTCACCCTGAGGAAACTCTTTTGAATAAGGTTCTCGATAATTCTTTGGAACTCATCATGCTCCTTGGGGTTCAGTCGATAATGAGGAAGGTTGGGTAGGGTGGACCCGGGGACAAGGTCAATGGCGTGTTGTACATCACGCATGGGAGGGAGTATAGAGGGTAAGTCCTCAGGGAAGATGTCTTGGAAGTCCTACATGATCACCTGGACTTCAGGTGGGACTGAGACTTGGGACTCCTCAGATGTAATGGTGACGACAACAGCCCAAATGGGGGCACCCACAGCAACCTCTCTATTTAGCTCTCGGACACTGATGAAGTTAAGGCGCCTAACTAAGTCGTGACTAATCTTAGGGGCCTTAGGAACGGGTGTGATAGGTGCAGGAGAAGAGGGAATGGAAAGTTTCCCTTCATTGAGAGTTTAAGGATTCTCCTGAACCTTAGTGGGGGTGGAGGTGGAGCTCTTTCCCGAGGCCACCTTTGGAGGTGCCGGGTACAACTGAATCTTCTTCCCATTGTAGGAGAAGGAACACTGGTTGGATCGACCGAATGTAGTAAGGTCTACATCATAGATCCACGGTCGTCCTAAGATTATGCTACCAACCTTCATAGGCACTACATCGCATAAGATCTGTCCTCAGTAGGACTAGAATTGGATGGGAATGACACATGTAGTGGTGACTGGGATAGAAGTGTCGTCAACCCAAGCCACGTTGTATGGCCTAGGATGAGGGTGCGTAGGTAGACCTAGACGGGAGATAAAATCTGAAGAGACTGCATTGATACAGCTCCCATTGTCAAAGATCACATTGCAGGGTTGAGACTTCACCATGATGTAGGTTTGGAAGATGGAGGTTCGATGTCAGTCGTCCTCCTAGGGGTGTGTTAAGATGCAACGAATTATACCCAATCTTCCCTGGCTAGAACTCTCGATAATATCTCCCACTTGCAAGTACTCGATATGCGTGCTATCAAATCTTACATCCATTTCTCAAATTGGGCGATGAGGTTAGGATCGGCCATATATCTCTCAATGTTTTCTCCTTCCTGAGGTGGAGGCTCCATAGGCTGGGGGTCGGTGATGACCAAGGCTTGGGTGGGGCAATTAGTGGCAACATGCCCTAGGTTATGGCACCTAAAGCAGCGAATTCCCGAGATATGGATTGGTTGGGAGGTGCTAGAGATGACTCCCTTTCCCTTATCATCCCTCCTATCAATTGACGAAGTGTACTCCAGCTTGGGCACATCAGCGGGTGCAGGTAAGGGGTTCCTTGTAAAAGGAACAGTAGGGGCAACGGCCCGGAGTGGGGTAGTGGTAGGGACATATGAAGTGGAGGGGCCAGGCCTCTTAGAGTAGCGGACCACGGGGTTTCGGGATTCAGGTTGACGGTAGGTGGGGATCCGGAGTGGGACCACCCTTTGAAACCGCTCGACATCTCGAGCAACCTGATAGGCGTGCTCGAGAGTATTAACCTCTCATAAAAATAGCTCCAGCTCTATGCTCTCGTATAGGTCAGCCCTAAATCGCGAGAGGGTGACAGAGACATCCTCCACAACTCGACTCCCAAGAAAGAATTCATCAAATTTGGTGAAGTACGCGTCCACGGACTTTCCATCTTTGGTGAGTTTTTGCCATTGGTCTAAGAGACGCTGATGGTAGGAGGGTGGCAGATACTTCTCCCTTAGTTTCTCCTTCATTTCTTCCCACGTGTTTATGGGCTCCTCCCGTCTCCTGGCTAGGAGATTTTCAATGTTGCACCAGTAGGTCTTGGCTTCACCTAGGAGCTTCATTTTGTCAAATCTCACCCTTGTGGCAGGGGTCATGCGGTGATGTCAGTCAAAGTATTGATCCATCCCGGTCTCCCAATCAAGGTAGGTAGCGGGGTTTAGAGACCCATCAAAACTCGGAGCGTCGATCTTGACGTTCCGTAGGATGATATCCTCATCGTCGTGGTCTCTCCCTCGAGGCACACAATCCTATTGCTCTCTACCTTGAGGAGCCTAATTCTGGCGAGCTTGGTCTCTATCTTCCCTAGGGTTGACTACGGGATCTCCGCGGCCATTCAACCTTCCTTCCTCTTTCTTCATTCGATCCTCTAAGGCTCGAATCCTCTCATCTAGCTCCGCTCATAATTGGCCTATGGATTCGTCAAACTGGGTCATAAGGTTATGCTCGAGCTGGACTAGCATAGCACTCACACTCTTCTGATCCATATGTGATTGTAGCATTGAAGGGCGCTCAAGACGGCCTAATGAATTCTTAGACCAACGTGGCATGCACGGGCTTAGACCTAAATGATGCAACCCTGGGACCGAAGATTAGCAAGGCTTAGACCCAATTTGTTGGCTAATATGCAAAGGGTCAAATCGAAGGGACCGGTCAGGGAGAGATGCTCGCCCGTAGGTGAAGTTGTTGGGGAACTACCTCCTGACAATTGTGGTGCCCTAATGTGACAGTTCTAGGGCTTTAAAGGATGGGTACATACAAGCTCTCTCTCTATGTCCACAGCGATGCACTCAGGAGACAGGCTGCATGGATCGGGCTCTCTCTCACTTCGTCGCGCAGCAATTTGAAAAGATACCGAATAAGCAAGTTTATGGGAGCACGCACTTGACTAGATTGAAAAGTCTAGTTCTGACCGGAGATGAAGGTGAGTGGGGACGTGCGTGTCCGCACGGTGTCGACGAAGCTTGACGGTTACAAAAAATTCACTCTACGCAGGGCGGGTGCAATTATTACAAAATCGCTTAATTTAAAGATTTTCCTGCGCAGGGGAACAAATAATTCAAACTTCCTCCACGCAGGGAGACTCTAAGGCACTCACACTCCTTAATTTACGGACTGTGTGTCGGCGACCGGGCGGCTCGGCCGTCAGTCGAGCCGTAGTTGTGGACTCGGGTGCCACAATTGATAATTTATTCAATAGATTTATAGATACATATATGATACATATATAATATTACATATATCATTGATATATATAATATATATACATATATATATTTAATTCTCTCCAACAACTCTCCCTTCTATTTTTTATAATATATATATATTTCAAACATGTACCTTGCGTGTTTCACGCGGCTGGGACTTGAGTCAATAGATGCTGCGCACGCAGTGGGGGAGGTCAGTGAAGGCGGACTAGTGACAGCGTGGTCGCGGGCGGACAGGCACGCTGGCGGGTGCGGTCGGGCGGCAAGCGCTGTGTCGAGGCGACACGCGGGCGGCCGGGCGCGCGGGTGTACAGGGGTAGCGACGATCGCGGGCACGCGGGCGCTCGCCGGTGGGCGAGCAGGCGTGCGTGGACGGGCGCGCGGGTGCACAGGGGCAGCGGTGGCCGCGGGCGGGGCACCCGTGGGCGAGCGGGGCTCACAGGCGCTCACGGGGGAGCGGGGTTCGTAGGCGGGGTGGGGGCAATGCGCGCAGGCGCGGGCGGCAGCGGCGCAGGCAAGTGTAGGTTCGGTCGGGCGGGCGGTGGCGTGCTGGGGCGCTGGCAACCGTTGCAGTTGCAGTTGTTTTTGAAAGATGACACGTGCGACGAGGCCCGACCACGCGAACTGATTTTTTTAATTTTTTTTTCTTTCCTCTCAACCGAGAGATAGAACTCAGCTACTCTTTTCTTTTCTTTTTTCCTTTTTTTTTCACTTCTGGCAACGGAAAGAAAAGAGAGGAGATGATGGGGACGTCGGGGATGATGGAGGCGCTGTTGTTGGGCTCTAATACCAAATTTGACGTGGTCGGCGTCGGAGGAAGGATCGACGGCAGCTCCGGGACGTGAATAGGACTGGATAACCATTGCCTCGGGCAGCTCGGCCTCACACCGGACGGTCTCACACCGGGCGACACTCAAATCACACAAAGGAGAAGGAGGGAAGGAAGGAACAAAGGGGTCAAAGCACCTTACGTGATCTCTTTCAAAAGCTTTTCATATGTGTAAACGCAACACATTAGCCCCCTTTATATAGGAAAGGCTATAACAATCATACCCTTAATCTTTCTTAACAGCATCTATGTCCTAGCCTAATAAAATAAAACTCAACAACCTACTTTGACTTTGGCAAAAATAAAATAAGATATGTGGACTTTGGTGGTTTAATAATACAAATACTAGCATAAAAATAAAAATATACATAATATCAAAATACATACAAATACGTACTCAGGATGTCGAGTCTTCAAATGAGTCTTCGAGCCACAAGCTCAGTGCGGTCGGGGCGATGCGGCGTCGGCTCTGAGTAGTGGACCCGGTGTCCCCACCACCTACAAACAATCATCAACATCTAAGTAATAAAAACACAAGTTTGGGATTGTGGGAGACATAAAATTGCACAATTAATGAAAGAAACTACCGTATCATCTATCATCTGGCTGTATAATAGATGAATGACATAATGTCTTTTCAAAACTATCTCATTTGTTAATTCAAATAAGGGGGCACTACATTGGGAAAAAAAATTCACGGTAGTCATAGTAAGGCGAATCATGGTAATTACACAAGTTAAAAGAAGATAACTTACTTAATATCCCTTGAGACACAATCAAGAATGAATTTATTTACCATATTGGTATCCTTGGGGTTCAGTCGGCCTTTGTAAATCCAATCAGTGTGTATAAGTTTTGCAATTGGGTTGGGTTCATCTCCCATCTACATTAATGTCAATATACCAATGTTAGATTCAATCTTATCAGAGGTAGGATCAATGTAGACTTCTTCTTCCCTTTAGTTATTTTCTTTGCAGGGGCCCTTGATTTCCTCACGGGCTTCTCAACCCGTTGATAAGGGGACTGAGAAAAGACACCCGGATGATGGTCGCCACTCTCCGTAATTAATCACCTTGATCAAGGAGCTTAGCTCAATATTTTTGGGTCCCACCTCCTCTACATGAGTGCATGGCGATTCGACGGGCAGTGGATGAAGTCCCGCGATCAATAACACCCAAGAGGGGGGTGAATTGGGTGTTTACAAACTTTTAACAAAATCTTGCCTAATTCAAACAAGTGTGAATAAAAGCCGTAATGAATTTCAGAACTATATGAAAACACACAGATCTAATAGCATCTATCGCACTCAACCGATCTTAGGTACGATGGCGGAGGTGAGAATCTGGAGATTCTACTCACACAAGGTGTTATCTTCCTGACAAGGTTTGCCTTACCGATCCGAACCCACCTTTTAATATACCCAAGATCTAATATGAGAATGATAAATTATGCTAGATCTAACTCAGACAACACAACCAACTTAATCTACGTGTGTGTTGCACAGAATGGGGATAGAAGAAAAGGAATAAATCACACAAAGACAGCAATTTTTAGGTGGTTCAGATGCAACAACAGCAACCTACGTCCACCCCTCACGATCTGTGAGGATTCCCACACTATCTTGTAAGAGATTACAAGATCAAAAACACACACACACATACGTGAGGAGTTCGGAACTCCCACGAAGGTGCACAGGCACCGAATCACAAAGATATGAAGGCACACACACACACACACACACACACACACACACACACACACACACACACACACACACACACACACACACACACACACACACACACACACACACACACACAAGTGTTTAAAAGTACAAGATCACACATTTGAAGCTTGATGAAAAATAAAGGAGTGACACAAAATGAAAAACTCAGATTTAAGCTCCCCCTTAATGGATGAGGATGATCTTGGATGAAGCTTCCACCTCATCTAGATCTTCACTTGAATGGCCTGCAGATGATCTTCAAAAACTTGGAAATGGATGAAGAAGTTCTTCCCCGAAACACTGTTGATGGAGCTACAGTGGCAACACTCTTTCTCCCCTTGATAGCCTCTTTGATCTCCCACTTCTGATTAGGGGTTTAGACCCCAATATGATGTATTTATAGATCTTGGATGGTCAAGGGATAGGCAAAGAACCAGATCCGTAAATCATGGCAAGTTTGGTGACTTTGGGATTAAACAAACCCAATGAAAGGAGCTTCCCACGTTGAAGAACACAAGTCAACAATTGCTGCCTCGAAGCTGGCGGTCGACCGGCAGGAGGGGGCGGTCGACCGAAAATTTACAGAGTTTGAGCTTTTCAGCGCTGGGAAAATTGGTCGACCGGCCCCTGACTGGCGATCGACCGCTGGCTAGAAAATCTGCATTTTTTAGAGAGTTAACCAATAAAACATGATCTGTTAGTAGTTTATTTTATGATAACATCTTGTTCCAATCAAAATGGGTTGGTTGAGCTTATCCTGGGCAATACATTGAATCCAAGGTGAATTTAGGCATTTGCTTGCTTAAGGAAGGCTTGAGAGTGGTTTAAGCCAGTTTTTACTTAGGTTGTAATTCCGGAGTTTTGTTATCATCAAAATCACCTGGAGAGACTCAACAATCTCCCCCTTTTTGATGATGACAAAACTCTAGATTACAAGAGCATTGGCATGCCTTTAAGCAACTTGGAGCCTAGTAAAGTCGATAAACCACAAGGTGAATAAAACAGCCATTCAACACAGTATTTGCCAAATAGATAGGAAATGAAACACAACAGCCAACCAATTGAGATCAAACACCAATTGCATTCATTTCATCATTCCATTGTAGGCTACATTGATGCTTGAGACAATGAGTGCAAGACTCTAGACACTGGACACATGCGACAAAGCAAATGCATAACTGACACAATGCCTCACCAATGATCAGGCATATAAACATACGAACATACCGATATAAAATACATAAGACTTGCAGTACTACTTCTCCCCCTTTGGCATCATCAAAGAAGGGATAGGATAGTCGAACAGGAGACTCAAAAGACAAAAGACGAAAGGACACATACTGGAGGTGGGAAACTAAGAGACGTCCTCATTGGTCATCTGCAGGAGGCTGGGCATCTGGTGGAGGAAGAGGCACATAGCCAAGACGCTGTCAAATGTCTCCAAGTAAGTGGTCGTCATGCTGAAGACGATGCTGGATATGGTTTAGTGTTTGATCCCTATCATAGTCACGGCGTTGCATATTCAGGAGAACGTGGTTCATAGCATGAAAAGCTTCACGTGAATCATCATGGCTCTGGATGAGAGTGGTCATGTTGGTGGATAGAGTGTGCATCTGAGTGGCTAAGGAATCTAAAGCTGCGGAGAAAGAGTTTGGATGCTGTGGTAAAGATTTCAGCATGGTACCCATGGTTGCAATATTTTTCCCAAAGGTAGAAAGTTGTTCCCCAAAGGCATCCACCCGAGTTTCCAGCCCAGTGAACCGCCTGTCAAAAGTCTCATAGTCTACCCAAGAGTGTTGTGTGGCCCCCTGAGTAGAAGACTCTCCATGATAGAACTGTGGTGGAGGAGGCACCTTGGGATCTATATGATGAGGTGAAGGTGGAGGAGGCTGCTCCTCAGCCTGAACTGGAGGGGGGACATCCCCTTGATCCTGCTGTTGCTCTTGTTCCTGATCTTCCTCACTATCAACTTCTTCTCCATAAATAGGCATATCCCAGCGTAACTCACTATCAGGACCATAGTAATATCTAAAATCTGTAAAGATCTTATGCTTATTATATATATCATATTGTCGAACACAAATGAATTGTTCATCTGCCAAATTGATCCCAGCATGGATGAATATGCCGGTCAACTATGAAGCATAGGACAAGGATCGCCGTAACTTAGTTCGCCAAGTTCCAATAAGAGTCATCATGAGGCGACCCATGTTGACTTGAATCCCATTCACAACATTGTAAAATAGGAACTTATGAACATCCATCACTTCATTTCTGCTGCCACTCTTTGGATAAATGAGGGAGGTAAACATATGGTGGAATATACGCTGCAATGGTGGAAAATGATTTGCATTCAATATGATTAAGTTGCTGACACCATGCACATAATCACAACTGGTCATAGCATGAAAAGTTTCCTCAATAGCTCCATGACCAAAAAACATGTCGGCTCCTCTAGCCGCAACTCCTAAACCCCGCTCAAACAGATTAGGAGTAATATGCATCTCAATTCCTTAAACAACTGTAAATAATTCCTCATTCCTTTTGATCAAGTTCCCATAAAATTGCTGCACTAGATTGGGGTAATATCGGGTATATCTAGTGACAAAATTAGTCCAACCTGGTTGAATCTCAAAGACAGCACATAAATCGGGCAAAAGCTTGTTCACCTCATTAAAATCGACCAGTCGAGGGTCGATAATAGGATGATGAGGCAACCGAGGTGCACGATGAGGTGCAGGTGCTCGCTGTGGTGGAGGAGCCGAGGCCTCTCGTCTCTGGACACTAGCTTCCCATTGGGCAGGACGCCGAGAGCTCCGTCTAGGCGACATCCTGAACTAGAAAACCCGGTAGAAACCCTTGAAAGGATGACTCTCGTCCTGGGGGAGGATGTTGAACCAAATGACACACCAATGGCTTGCAAAAGCCTTCTCCACAGCCTGGAACCTAGGAGGTAGCTCCACGAATGCACGAACGGCCGAATGGAGTTCGTCCCGAAACCGTGATGAACATGCCAGATCTTGTGCGGGTGGAGGAATGATGAGGTTTAGGGGCTTGGGAGGTGGAGGTTTGTGGTTCTAGGGTTAGAAAGTGTTGGAGGAAGAGTGGAGGTGATAGAATGAGAGGATGGGGTGTTAGACCCCCTTATAAGAGGGTTCGGCTGTGGTCCGGTTGACCGGTGCGGGGGCGGCGGTCGACCGCTAGCCCCAAAAATCCCATTTTTGTATTTTTTAATTCTTTCTTTTTCTTTTCTTTTCTTTTCTCCTTTTTTTTTGTTTTGTATGGGGACCATCATCCGACCTTCTGATTGGAGCCAACAACATGAAGTGGAGAGAAAGAGAAGATATGGAGATATGAGGAAGGTTCTCTAACCCCCCCTCAGAAGGTGTCTTATGTCCGGCATCATTGGGTCCCCATTTATTTAACCAAGGAATATCTAGCCTTAGAAATATTTTTCAAGGAGGGCTATATGTATAAATACATTCAAGCATACATGAGTGTATATGAACACACAAGGTATTAAAAATAAATACAGATAATATGCATGTTAATCTACCCTTGATGCATATGACATTCTACAAGTGCAGTTCTTATCCTAAGTGCATACCTATGTATGTATGCTCTCACCCTTGCACATCCCAAGTTCTCTTCTTATCTTGCTAAATTGATCCTGGTTTAGGGGTTTTGTGAAAATATCAGCTAGTTGATTATGTGTGTCAATGAAATTCAATTCAAAGACCCCTTTTCCTACATGATCTCTCATAAAATGATGTCGAATGTCAATGTGTTTTGTCTTAGAATGTTGAACATGATTTTTTAACAAACTAATTACACTGGTATTATCACACAAGATTGGCAAACATTTCATTTCAACATCCAAATCAAGCAATTGATTTTTGATCCAAAGTACTTTGGCTCCACAACTACCGGCGGCTACATATTCAGCCTCGACCTTTGAGAGAGCTACTGAATGTTGTTTCTTGGAGGCCCATGAGACTAGGCACCCACCAAAAACTGACAGTACCCACTAGTACTTTTGTGATCTACAATACATCCGGCATAATCCGCATCGGTGTAAGCAATCAAATTAAATGAACTACCGATGGGAAACCACAAGCCAAAATCTATTGTGCCAATTAAGTATCTAAAAATGCGTTTAATAGCCATTAGATGAGATTCTTTATGACAGAACTGAAAACGAGCACATAGACATACACTGAATTGAATATCAGGGCAGCATGAAGTTATGGACGATGGGATCGCCCCAAGGTCTGTCCCAAGAGATGTGGACGACGAGATCGTGGCAAGGAGAGTGAATAAAGAGGAAGAATTAATGGGTAATACAGGAAAGGTGGTGGAAAGTATGACCTGAAGGAACACTGAGAAACTAGACTTATCTAATTTCTGGTACAGGGCGGAGATAGGGATCCGAAGATCCTCTCACGCAAGCTAACTACCTCCTCAACAGGCGTGGCCTGTTGTTTCGGGAGCAGCTTTGAAGATACCGGATATTGGGATAGAATATGCTGAGAAATACTCGACGAGGCTTGTCTCTACCAGGTTCGAGAGCAAGGGGACAAATGAAGTGAAGACACGAAATTATAGCAGAATCACATTCACCAGGAAATCATGACAGTAATATAAGCGAAAGCGAACCACCGCGAGACATTAGCCTCTGTGGGACTTTTTATAGAGAGATATATATAGTTCCACCACTAGACATTGATCTTTGTGGAATTTTTAGAAATATATATATAGTAGTAAATATATATATATATACAATAAACCACCACTAGACATTGGTCTTTGTGGGATTTTAGTAAAGATAAAAATAATGGGAATAAAATGACAGAATGAAAATTACGGAAGGAAATCTCCACGAGGAACTTGTTCCGTTCAGCGGGGTTTGAACAGAAATAAAAATAACAGAAATAAAACGACAGAACGAAAATTACAAAATGAAACCTCTGCGATGATCTAGTTCCATTCAGCGGGGTTTGAATGAAGATTAGGAAATGAAACCTCCGCGAGGAACTAGTTCCATCCACGGGATTTGAACAATGACAGAACAAAGATTACGAAATGAAATCTCCGTGAGGAACTTGTTCCGTTCACGAGGTTTGGACAAAGATTACAAAATAAAACCTCTGCGAGGAACTCGTTCCGTCACGGGGTTTGAACAAAGATCGTAAAATAAAACCTCCGCGAGGAACTAGTTCCGTTCAGCGGGATTTGAACGAAGATCACAAAATAAAAACCTCCACGAGGAACTAGTTCCGTTCACGGGATTTGAACAAATATCACAAAATAAAATCTCTGTGAGGAACTAGTTCGGTTCAGCGGGGTTTGAATAATGACAGAATAAAGATTACGAAATGAAACCTCCGCGAGAAACTTGTTCCGTTCACGGGGTTTGAACAATGATAGAACAAAAATATGAAATGACACCTCCGCGATGAACTTGTTCCGTTCACGGGGTTTGGACGAAGATTACAAAATAAAACCTCCGCGAGCAACTCATTCCGTCAACGGGGTTTGAATGAAGATCACAAAATAAAACCTCCGCGAGGAACTAGTTCCGTCAACGGGGTTTGAATGAAGATTACAAAATAAAACCGCCGTGAGGAACTAGTTCCGTCAACGGGGTTTGAATGAAGATTACAAAATAAAACAGTCGCGAGAAACTAGTTCCGTCAACGGGGTTTGGATGAAAATTACAAAGTAAAACCGCCGCGAGTAACTAGTTCCGTCAATGGGGTTTGAATGAAGGCTACCAAGTGAAACCGCCGCGAGGAACTTGTTCCGTTCACGGGGTTTAAATAAAAATTAAATGGGGAAGGGAACCGCCACGGGGAATGATCCTCTACACGGGTGAGGATAAAACAAAGAACTAAAAATGAAAGTAAGGGGGTGTGTGATCGCCAGAGGTAGTGTACCTTGAAATGGAAGGGAATGATCGCGTCTCATCTCCAGACTGAGGGATTACGTGAGTTCTTCTTCCTCTTCCTTCGACCGGCCAACGAAGAGGGCTTCCTTTGATTACCCTTGCAAAACGAAAAAAGATGTAACAAATGACAAATGGATTAGAGTCGAAAGAGCATAGTATCAGTCCCTTGAAATGAAAGCAAGCGATGCAATCATCTTCAAACAAGCACCTGGCTGGTGTGGTTTGAAACCCCTTTTGGACACAAAGGGTACGAAATGAAATGATGATGAGACGAACAATGTTCTCTCAGAGAGAGAAATGCAATATGGACGACAAATGATGCATGCAATGCGTTTAAAAATCAAACAGGACAAGGGAGATGATAAAGCTTAATGCGGATGCTGTTGACGGGCTTTGGACGAGCTTCTCCAAGATGAGGATGGCACGAGCGTACGGTAAGACGTAACAGCTTCTCGTATACTCCGACGCCCAGAAACTCATGCTGGGCCTTCCCGGTGTCGGTGCCGCCCTGAAAAGGAGAAAGAGAGAGAGAGGGAGAGAGCTTTTGTTTTTTTTTTGTTTTCAGGATTTTTTATACTTTGGTTTTAGAGAGAAGAAAATACAAGAATGAGAAAACAAAAAAAGATAATAATAGGATTAAAAATATATATATATGAGGGAGAGAGAGGAAGATAATTGAGAGAGAAGATAAATGAATAAATAAAAAAGGAGGGAAATAGTTGAGAGAGATATCGAAATGAGAGGGTGAGAGAAAAAGAAAAAGAGAGCAATAGGGAGAGGGATAAGAAAAATAATAAAAAAAAAAGAAAATGTGAGAGAGAGAGATTGAGAGAGGGAGGGGGGAAAGAGAAAGTAGAGAGAAAGGTGGGAGGAGAGGAAAAAAATAAACAAATAAAAAAATGAGAGGTCGAGAGAGAGAGGAAGGGAGTGGGAAAGAGAAAGAGAGGGAAAGAGGGAGTGAGAGAGAGACACGTAGAAGGGAGAGAGATGAGGGAGAAAGAGAGAGAGAGGAAGAACAATAAAAAGAGAGAGAGTGTTGGTTAGAGAAAAGATAAATAAAAAAGAAATAAGAGAGAGATCGAGATGAGAGGGTGGTGAGAGGATAAAAAAATGAAAAGAAAAAAAATAATAAAAAAAGGGACGAGAGATCGAGAGAGAGAGTGGGGAAGAGGAGAGTGGGGAAGAGAGAAAGAAGAATAGAGAGAGAGAGAGAGATCAAAGGGGAGAGAGAGATCGAGAGACAGAGAAGAGAGACGAGGGAAATGAGAGAGAGAGAGCAAAAGAGGGAGAGAGCAGAGAGAGATCGGGTAGGGGAGAGAGAGGGAGAGTAAAAGAGAGTGAGTGAGAGAGAGAGATCGAACGGGGGAAGAGAGAGCGTGTGGGGGAGAAGAGAAAGAAGAGGGAGGGAACGAGAGAGACGGGAGGTCACGAGAGAGAGGGGGCGTGGGCGTCCGTGGCGTGCTCGGATGGTGGCAGGCGGACGACGGCGTGGCGGGCATGATGAGGGCAGTGGCCGGCGGCAGGCGGACGATGGTGTGGCGGTAGACTCGCGGTGGTCGGAGGGCGACGGTGGCGAGGGACACGGGCGGTGGCGATCGGTGCGCATGCAGCAAGGGGGTGTCGTGGGCGTCATCTGCCGGTGGACTGGAGAGGGAGGTGAGTGGGTTAGCGCGATGGTCGCAGTGGTCGAAGTGGGGTTACAGTGGGGCGTGAGGGGCGCTGCGATGTGCGCTTGCAGAGGTGGCTGACTGGGTGCTGGCGGGGGGGTTGAGAGGGAGAGGAAAAGAGAGCTAAGGGAGAAGTTGGGAGGTGGCCGCGGCAAGGTGAGGTGGGGTGTTCGGTGGTACGTCGGGCGATGGCCCGAGACGGCAGGCGAGGGTGGCCGAAGGTTGGGGAGTCTAGCAGTGTTAGAAGGTGAGAGAGAGGGTCAAAAAACCGTGGGAAGGCTGCCGAATGGAGAGGGAGTAGAGTGTGGAAGGGAGAGGGATGGGATGGTGTTGGCGAGGGTGGAAGAAGAGAGTGTGGGTGGTAGAGGTGTAGTGGCTGAGTATGAGGGGGAGAGGGGTGGGAGCTTGCGGTTGTGGTGGTGCAGGTGGAGGGCTAGAGCAAGGGGGTGGTCTACGATGGGAAGAGTGAGAGGGATGCCGTGGGAGGAAAATAGAGGGAGAGATGGGGAGTTGGGATGTGGCCGATGGGTTTTTGAAAAAAAAAAAAGGGAGTTTTAGAGAGTGGCTAATGGGAGTGAAATGAGAGGGGGTGAATGGAATGAATGAGCAAAAGGTTGAGAGAATGGGTGTCTCGTGAGTGTTCTCTCGAGGCAGAGAATAATTGTTAGGGAGTGAGTGAGACATAGACCCGTGATAACCGGAAGAATTAGAGAGGAAGGGGGCCACCGCCAACTAATGGAGAGGGTGAGAGGGGTGAAGCAGGTGAGTGAATTGTGTGTTAATGAGGGGGCAAGATCCTAATAATATGGGAGGGAGTTTGCTTTTTTATTGTTGATGATTTAAGTAAAAATTATGGGGCCAAACCTACTAATTTATTTTATTCAATTATTTTTAAGAATGGGCCAAGCCCATTAACACACATGTTTTTTTGAAGTCATTTATTTATTATATAAAAAGAATATGGGCCAAGCCCATTAGCACACATATTCTTTTGAAATCATTTATTTATTAGAAGAAGATGGGCCAAGCCCATTAACACACATTTTTTGTATTATTATTTAGAAAAGAGAATAGCCACAATTCCATTAACCAGATTCAGTTTCATTCATTACAAGAAAGTGACATTTTAATTTTGCGAGATGAGATTATCCGATAAAATTTGAAAATCATTCAAATTACTCGGCTATGCGAGCCACTTTGGGGCATCGTAGTGTAATACGAGATTTATTCACGGCAATGCCGAAAATGGCGTGTCTTCAGCTACCCTGCCTTGGCGTTCACTTTGTAGGGGAGGGACACGTAGTGGAATAAAATGAAGTGTATTGAAACGCAGTGGAGTGGACTGAAAAGTGGACACCAAGGTGTGATGAGACACGCTTTCAACATTACGTGATTGGAATCATTCCGAGATTTCAACGAAACAACCCTGAAGAGGTTCCTCTTGAATCAACGATTGTTTGGATGGAGATAGGGAAGGAGACAATGTGCACTCGGGCACGAACAAAAAAGGGGGGCCAACTTCTCTGCGCGGAAAGTACCTGGGTCGTGGACCTGCAGGTTTCACCTTGGGCAGCGGTTACCAGCCAATGTGGAAGTACTACGGCCAAGGTGGGTCCAAGGGAATAAAAGGAAAAGAGTAGTTGATAGATCCAAACAAAGGTCTCTTTCGGAGAACCAGCCCAAGGTAGTCCCGAGGAAACTGAGTACTCGACTCAGAATGGAATATCTCGTACTATTCAAGAATTTAAGCACAGTGGCACTCACAATCAAGTTAAGTGAATGATCTTCCACAATAACATCAAAGTCCTACACGAATGCATGCTGGGTTTAAAAGAAATATTAAAACAAATGAAAAGTAGAAAATAGCCAAGGATAATATTGTTAAGTTGTTAAGGATGGGTCAGGATACCAATCCTATGAGCCGATCCTGAGTCGAGACCCGTTTATCCACACATCCACCCACCGAATGGAACCATCGTCCCCAAGCTATCACAACCTAACGGCCTATCCGTACGTCTTGAACTCCTCTGAAGTTATCACTGTTTTTGTTGAAGGGGAACTCAAACCTCAGATTCATCCAAAACATAAGGTCCTTGACATGCTCTAGTAGCGTAGATATTATATACTAGGATGCACGACACAGTGGAGGTGAGTCACCGAGGTGAATGGGGTGGGACAGTGATATCCCATTTTTATTATTTTTATTTTTATTTTTATTTTTTGTTTCATTATTTTTTTCTTCCTTTTTTGATACCTGCACTCAACAGTTAGCACACAATCATTGCATAAGAAATAAATTTGCATTCCACTGTACAAAGAGATCCGCACACCAAGGTGATTCACAGAAGCCAGCAAAAACACAATGCAAACCAAACAAGATTCCTCTAGTAACTCACCATTAATGCTTTACATTTACCTTTTTACCCCCTTTCCTCCTATAAGTACCCCCCTACTTCCAACCAAATGTCATCCAAGGGTGGTTTTGTTGAGTTGAATTCTTTTGAGATGGGAGGGGAGAGATCCTGGCCTTAGGAGATGGAGGGTGAACCTTCCCGCCCTATCAAGAGGGGCAGGTTCGACTGCGAATTCAAGAAATTAACCGAGATTGAAGGTCATTTGAGCGAAAGGATTCGCTCACGGATGGTGAGTTGGCTGTTTTCCCCTACTTTTCTGTATGAGTTCTTTCTTACTCCTTTCATTCTTTTCTTTTCTTTCCTTTTAGCCGTATCCTCTCTTTCCGGGTTCGTGAAAATTCTCCAGACTACCCTGGCTTTCAAAGCTCACTTCCAACATTACTATCGACATGAGGGCTATTATTTCAAAGTGGCACCTTCAGGGCCTGGTCATCCACGCCAAATATTATAACAAGATTTGCATGGACTGGGCGGCCATGGGTGCACTAGTAGAGGTATGGCACCCTCAAACTCACACTTTCGTATTCCCTACTTTTGAATTGACGATCCTTTTGGAGGAGGCAGAACTCCTGCTTGGCTTAAAAAGATTCAGGAAGGATGGCAAAATAAAAATCTTGCCCATGGGGAAGAAGGTAACCTCTGAGAAAATTCTAGGAAGTTTCATGCCCTGCGGAGCCATTAAAGGCGTTCAGACCCAGAGGGGAATCAACTTACAAAAGCTCGCAAACTGGACCACGAGCGCTTTAGAAAGATTGACAGGTGATGAACACTTAGAAGGACTCATGAAAGGGTTCGTGATCTGTTTGGCTGGAGCTCTTCTTTTCCCCTACACCGATGACATCGTGGAGGAAGATCAATTGGGCGTGATTTGCGGACTCTGGGAGGGCAAGAGAGTGGGGCCCGCCATCCTTGCGTACCTCTATAGTGGTCTCACGGCTTCCAGCCTGGGCAGGCCTCCTTACGGGTGCATGCTTCTTCTCAACTGTTGGATTGATTTTCATTTCAAATTTGACCATCATGAGGGGGTACAGACCGCCTCCATAATCTTCGAGCAAAGCCCCCTTCATCATATGGCCGATGTATTGGGTTTTAGGGGCAAGGTGGTCAATCGCATGCCTCGGCTGAAGACACGCGGAGACTGGCATACTCATTTCAACACCTTGGCGCATAATATGTTCACTTGCACCCCAGCATGTCTACTTTCGCGTGAGCTTCTCACGAGATCCTCCCCTGATGCAGAACTCCAGCTTATAGGTGCAACTGAATTTGTTCTTTACAGCTCGCACCGGTGTTGCCTGCAAATCGGTCTTCCTCGGCATTCTTTTCCTTCACTATCCGACCTTTCTTTGATTAAAGAAAGGGAGCTGGGAACAGAGGGTGTTAGGGCTTACTGACACTCATCCACGGGACGACGAATCCCTGGAGCAATTCATGGAGAGGGCTGAAAGAGGTGCCCGTGCTGTATACTGTGTGGATGCCAGCAACTGGAAGAGGACCAACATAGACTTGAGGAGGTTTCTCCTCTTTCTATTGGGAAAATTACTACTGGGCTCTCAGGGGGGCAACATCCACTGTCGTTTCCTAGAGCTGCTAGTAGATTTGGAGAGAGTAGGACAGTACGCCTGGGGAGCTGCCGTGTTGGCACATCTATTTACAGGTCTGTCCTAAAGGACAGACCGGAAGATGACAGTAAGTGGGTTTACGCCCTTCATCCAGGTAATAGATTTTCTTTTCTCTTTTTCTTCTTTTTTTGTGTTTTATTTTATTTTGTTTTTGTTTTTGTTGATGCCAATAACGCATGATGGCGTAGCTATGGAGCTACTATTACCTTCCAATGGGGAGAGCTCGGCACTGGCGACCAGTGACGGTCCCGCTGGCTTGACGGTGGCAACCCATCATGAGCACATCACCTCTATCCTACCAACTGATGGTGTTAAGACGGGAGCTACAAGAGTTCCCTGTAGCGATGGTAGGATTCTTTTTCTCTTATTTGTATTTTTTATTTATTTTTTTTTTGTCATCATTTTTTGTATTTTTAGCTAACTAAGAAGACATGTGCAACCTAACATAGGTGAACTGGAGGCCTTACTCAAACATGGTCAACGCCGACCAGCCGTGGGTAATAGGAAGCCGTGCCCGTTTGGACGGGACCCCTGGCTCCATTGCTTGAATGAAATTGAGCCCCTCAGACTACTATTAGCCATGAGGACCCTAGGGCTTGCCCAGGAATGGGTAGACATGACTACATCACCCCGCGTCGAAAAGAAGACACGCGGGCCAGCAACCTGCGTTGATTGGCGGGTGCGCTTCCCCGAACAGAACGAAGACTGGCAACGGGGTGGCACGCTCGTAGAATCACAGGCGCAAGACAGCGAGGATTACCTGCACCTCTATAGGGCAATGTACGGCTCCAGCCAGTGGGGCTTCTGGGGTTAAAATAAAAACACCATTGTTTATGATTATATATATATATATATATATATATATATATATATATATATTGTGAACTCATGAGTCATAACTGTAGGATGCCCGTGACACTATAATAGAGAACTTACGAGTTCGCTTGGCGGACACGGAGCAAGAATTGAGCGACACCCGTGCGGCTCTGAGTTCATCAGTAAGTGTGTATGTACATGCTCCTGGCATAGTCTGGAGATTCCTGGCACTAACCACTTAATGTCACCTCATGTGTGTCGCAGCGTGCCCAGCTCGATGCAGTTTCATCGATAATGGGGGCAGCGGCATCTCTTCCAGTCTATGGATTCCTACCTCAGAGCTGGATCTACTTCACGAGCAGCTTTCTCATGCCACGCAACGTGCCGTGGAGGCAGAAGGAGTGCTTTCTACATAGGTGAGGGTTCGCTATTGAATTTCCCTTATTCGAGTATTGCCACATATCTGAGACAATACACATGGCAGACGAAAGAAACGCGGGAGGCACTCGCACTTGCCGCGCAAAGGGAAGCCAGAATAACGGAGCTGGAAGCTGAATTACAGCGTCGTCCTGACGATGACTGCTCTCGTGATGCCATAGAGCTGAGGATCACCCTCCAACTAGAGAGAGAAGATTGAGAGAGAGAACGGGCCGAGAGGGAAAGGGACAGGGAAAGAGAGAGGGCTGAGAGATTGGCTGAGAAAGAAGAGAGGAGGGCCCTGGAGACCCAATTATTTGAATTGCGGACCAGTCTCGATCTCGTCGAGTAGTGGCTGAAGGATGGTGAGAAACGCTACCGAAGAGCACGAGAGCGCGGCTTTCATATTAGTAGCTTCTTTGATGTCCCCGTAGATCGACGCCGGGGTGTGGAGATGGAGAGAGGACACCGGAGCGGTAGGAATACCACTTCTCATGGTTTGATGACACCCTCTAGAGCGTCTTGCCCAGAGAGGGGCGAGACGAGTAATGCGGAGAGAGAGGGTGGAACTTGATGTAAACTTTTTATTTTAGAATGGAATAAAAATATTTGTTTTTTTTGTTTTTACCTTCTTCTTGCTTTCTGAATTCCTGCACGCATCACTTAAACAAAAAAGTTAAAATATCTGCTCTGACTTGGCCCCTTGCTCAATAAGTGAGGTTCATTTTGAGCTGTCCTTGATAACGGGTCAAGGGGCCAAGCCTTTATCAATGAAGGCAAGATAAAGTGAAATGGTGAATGCGACACACAAGCACACGAATGCAAGTGAAATTTAAAAGTGGAATGCTGCATGGAAATGCAATCATGCAAAATGTAACTTTTTTATGTTTTTATTTTTCTTGCATTTTTGTTGTTTTATTTTTTATCATTTTTTTTGTTTTACATCTATCTACATTTTTCTCATTTTCCTTTTTTTGTTGTTTTTATTATTATATTATTTTATTTTATTTTGTTGCCAACGCCCGGTAAACACCCATATGGCACCTAACCTACATGAAAACATGGGTTTCTTACTAACCTCCCAAGTATCCTAAGTGCACATCTAGGTTGATTTGGGCCTTTAGACTCCTCGAATGATAATCCCGCCGGTTAAGACTTACCCTGATGATAATACCGTCATGCCATGCTTAGGCTCCCAGTTGCTTCCGACCACAGGGATACACCCAAAAAGTGTTCAAGGTAAATAATTTGCCCGACCCGGATTTATTTCCTCACAACTCTAGATGGTATATAATGGAACACCCTAGAACCCTAACGGCCAACCGCGCCACGCTGACCCGGAATCAGACGCCGTCGCACCGATAGGTGACGCGCTTGCATTGGCCTAAGCCCGAGGTTAGATAAGAAGACATCAAGGTGGTAAACAAGGGTCTTGACCAACCAGAAGCACACAGACTCCTTCGTAGCAATAGCTTTTGCTTTTCAAAGTAGGCCACCATATGTGCGTGTTAAAATAAGGTCGCAGGCCTTGACGGGTTTCACCCTTCAGGAACTCCATTGAGCTTTCACCTTCGGGGAAGAAGGAAGAGTGTAGGGGGACAAACCTCCTGAGAGGATCGACAAAACCGTTAACTCGGCGAGCCAATAAGGACCCACTCAATTCTCCCCTTTCGGGTAACTTCGGACCAAATCTCGAGCATTTACATCTCATGGCCCCTTCTATGGATTTAGACTTTTACTTTGAGGGGTTTCACTTATCAGAATCAGGCACGGTTACGACCAGGTTTTTCTTTTGATTTTGATTTGTCCTTTTTTCGAGGGAAATATAGTCATTTGACATTGTAGAATCCCTTTTGCATGCCTGCGGGGACACTGCCCTCTTCTCGTGCTCTGACCGATGCTCGAGAAAATGGTTCCTACTCTCGCCTTAAGGGGTTTGAGTTTTTGTTTCTTACGCTCAACATTTTAAGGGCGCCGACTGTCTCATTTAGTCGAAGAGGAAAAGAATAAAGATTACATCCTCTGAAGACCTTCAGGGTGAGGCCCCACCGTAGGTGATGCTATCGATTTTGGATAAAACACGAAAGTGTGTATATGTTGGCTTCCTTTGAGTGGGCATAGGCTGACGTGGCCGGATAGGGATCTCCACGGTTCTGGCAGACCAAGACCCGGAACTTACCAAGTTTTAATAGGCCCTGTCTTAACATGGAGGTTGCATGCAATGACTTAACTACATGGTGGTCTCCAGGCATTGGCATTTTGAATTTTCTATTTTTTTATTCTTTTCTCTTTTCTCTCTTTTGTTGTTGTATATACATATTTTTGTTGTTTTCATTATTTTATATTTTTTGTTGTTTTTCGTTTCATTTTTTTTTCATTTTGACACTATGTACACCTATCTAAGGGTAGTACTTCTTAAGATAAAACCCATTCCAAGGGTAGGATAACTCGATCCCCTCAGCATTTACTAGCCTATAGGCGTTGCCAGGATGCACAGCCTGAACCACGTACAGTCCTTCCCAATTGGGTTGGAGTTTAGAACGCGGCCCACCAGGTTTTACAAAAATTCTTTTAACTACCATTTCACCGACTTGAAATTTCTTTCAATGACCTTCTTTTGATAAAAGCGTGTGAGTCTATTCTGATATACACGTGCATGCTCGGTAGCGGCCAGCCGTTTCTCATCTAAGAGTTCCAATTGGGCAAGGAGTGAATCACGACATTCGTCGAAGGGAAGCTCCTTGTACAACTGTACCATGAGAGACAGAACCAAGATCTTGTACGGAATTTACCCAGTGGGAGTACGGATTGAAGTGCGATAGGCCCATAGAGCTTCAATCTACTTTTCTGGCCAATCTGAGAACTTGTTAGATTCACAGGTCTTTTTTATGATTTTAATCAATATTTTATTAGTGGCCTCTGCTTGGCCATTTCCTTGTGGATAATAAGGTGATGAATGATGTAATGTAATTTTATACCTTTTGCAGAGGTCCTGAAGGTCCTGAGAAATGAATTGCGGCCCATTGTTGGTGATGATAGTGCTTGGAATGCCGAACCTGGTGATGATGTTCTTCATGATGAATTTGCAGACTGTTGATGCTTTAACCTCCGCGTAAGCTTCGGCTTCGGCCCATTTGGTGAAGTACTACGTTGCAGTAAGGATGAATGATTTTTGCTTAGTGAGGGAGTTAGGATTACCAAGAGGACCAATGACATTGAAAGCCCACATAGAGAAAGGCCATGGGGAGGACACTAGATGGAGTGAAGAAGATGAGGAATGAATTTTGTCGGCGTGAAGTTGACACTTGACACACCTGCGGACATAGACGGCACAATCCTCTTCCATGGTGGGCCAGTAAAAGCCTTGCCGAAGGATTTTCTTAGCAAGTATTTGGCTATTCACATGGCCACCGCACACACCAGAGTGTGCTTTATCGACACATTTCCAGACCTCCTCTTCGTCGAGACATCTTAGAAGAACACCAGTAAGACTTCTCTTGTATAGCACTTCTCCAACCAGCACGTATCTCTGTGCCGCTCTCCTTATGGCTTTTCTATCTTCCGATGTGGCTTCTCCAGGGTAGGACTGATCTTTGCAATACTTGGCAATTTTGTAAAACCATGGCTTCTCCTCATCAGCCAATTCTTCTTCTAGTTCTGCCAACATAATTTCCCTCTTCTCAAGGATTTCTTCCTGTAGGACTTTCCTTGCTATCCTATCCTTGATATCTACGTAGGAAGCGTCATCGATTGCAGGGGCGTGACGCTTGTAGATGGAAATGGAATCAAACCATCTTCCTAGAGGGAACCTTAAAGATGATGCCAACGAGGCGAGGGCATCGGCCAAAAGATTCTGATGACGAGGGACATGGACAAAGATCAGTTTGGTGAACAGTTTGGTAAAGGTAGCAGTGAGTTCTTGGTATGACTTGAGCTTAGGATCGCAAGTGCGATATTTAGTGAGCACCTGGTGAAGAATGAGTTGACTATCACCTACGACTCGTAATTCGGTGATACGAAAAGAATGGGCGAGTTCTAGGCCAGCTATAAGAGCTTCATATTCGGCTATATTGTTGGTAACTGGAAATTTGAGTTGGTATGCCAATGGGAATGTAAGGCCTTCAGGCGACAGAGGACAATGCCGATTCCTTTCCCTTGGGAATTCATAGCTCTATCAAAATGTAACGTCCACATGTAATCATCTGATTGGTTGATGGACATTAGTTCCTCATCTGGAAACTCTGATTGGACAGGATCGAATTTGGGGAGAGGATGGTGAGCGAGATGCTCAGCTATGGCATAACCCTTAATCACTTTTTGCTGAATGTAGGTGATGTCAAACTGAGAAAGGAAGCTTTGTCAGCGTGCTAACCTATCAGTGAGGACAGATTTTTCTAGAAGGAATTTGATAGGGTTCATTCGGGCAATTAGATGGACTTCATGAGCTAGAAAGTAGTATTTCAACTTCTGCACTATCCAGACAAGGGCGGCACAGGTTTTCTCCATAGCCGTGTATTTCTGCTCACAGGGGTTGAGGAGTTTGGATAAGTAATAGGTCGCCCTTTCTTTGCCCGCTTCATCGGCTTGTGCTAGGATAGCTCCCACGGAGTCGTCCAGGACTGAGATGTAAAGGATTAAAGGTTTACCTGGCGTGGGTGGAATTAAGACGGGTGGATTGGCCTGATATTCCTTCAATCCTTCAAAAGCTTTTTGGCATTTAGAATCCCAAAGGAATTCTACTCCTGACTTAGTCAACTCATAGAAAGGTTTGCACATTTGCGAGTACTGGGACACAAACCGACGAATGAATTGCAACCTTCCGATTAACCCTCGAACTTCTCTCAGATTTCTCGGAGGTGGCATATCCCTAATTACTTTAGCTTTGTTGGGATCTATTTCAATACCCCTCTTACTCACAATGAAACCAAGCAATTTGCCCGACGAAACACCAAATACGCACTTTTTTGGATTCATTTTCAAATTGAACTCCCTTGATCTTTGCAGCACCTTAGCTAGAACTCTCGAGTGTTCTGCCATTGTCCTGGATTTCACCAGTAAATCATCCACATACACCTCTAAATATACATGCATCATGTCATGAAATATTGCCATCATAGCTCTTTGATAAGTAGCTCCAGCATTCTTCAAATCAAATGGCATTACCAAATAGCAGTAAGTTCCCCAAGGTGTGGTGAATGATGTTTTCTCCTGATCCTCATCTGCCAAACGGATCTGATTATATCTCAAAAATCCATTCATAAATGAGAGAGTTTCATAGCCTGCTGTGTTATCAACCAACACATCGATGTGAGGCAGGGGGAAATCATCTTTTGGACACGCGCGGTTAAGGTCCCGGAAATCGATACAGATTCTCACCTTTTCATCCTTTTTCATGACCTGGACAATGTTTGCCACCCATTGAGGATATAGGATGACTCTAATAAACCTGGCTTTGTGGAGCTTATCGACCTCTTCCTTCATCTTCAAAGCCATATGGCGGTGGAAACATCTTAACCTTTGCTTTACCGAGACGGACCATGGTTTTAGCGTTAGGCGGTGTTCGACCAGGGTGGAATCCAATCCCGGCATATCCTCGTAGCTCTATGCGAACATGTCCCTATACTCCTTGAGAACCTCGATCAATCCCTCTTCTTCATATGGTGGCAAATTATCACTTATGAGGACGATCCAAGGGTCTTCATCGGTTCCCAGGTTGATTTCTTTGGTGAGTTCTTCTATAGCGGCTGATGGTTCGTCAAACCTCCTCATTCCGCTAGCATATGCGTCATCCGCGTCCTCATATTCTTCGTCCCCTTCTTCGATAGGGTACTCTTCATCTGTGAGCTTATAAACTCTATACCCCTCATCAATTGTGCAATCCTCCTCACATTCTATTTCCGGCAGTTAGATGGGATTTTCTAGTAGCTGAGGAATAGCTAGGCATGCTTGGCACCTATTGGCTAAATCTAGAAGAAATTGATGAGGAATTTGCCTACCCTTGGGTTTTCTTCTAGGTATTACCCTTGACCCATTATTGCTAGATTGACCTACATGTCCTACAGACGAAGGGGAAGCTGAAGAATGTACATGGAAATACCCCTCAGCGAAGGGGTAAAGAATGTCACTCAGGGGACCTTGAATGAGTGGTCCGTAAGTCGGGGCACACTCGTGAGAGATGTAGGAGGTCTCCTCGAAGGAAATGCACTGTTGAGGAGTTTGAAAATTGACGTTTTTTTTTATTTTCAATTACAAAACAATTGAAAGAAATTAGGGAATGAGAGAAGGGAACTATTGCTAAGGGGTTGTAAAGCTCATTGAGCAGATCATGGTTGAAAATTTGGCACGGGCTGAGAAACCCGCGCAAGAATGTGAGTAGAGAAGGGGACCTGGGAATATCATCAGGTAAACGTCTGGCCCAGGAAAGAGTCAGCAGCAACGACTGAGGAGAATGATTAGATAGAATGATGAAAAGCGATCCGTCAGTGGCAACGTCCTCTTGGCGAGAAAACTTGGAGTTTTTGCAATGTCAACGACATCTTTTGGCACCTCGGAGATCAAAAGTGGCCTCTCTAAGTCCGGAGGCGAGAACATCTACCGTAGCGCAATGGAAATATCATGTATATCGAACCACTTGTTCCACTCGCAGTCCGGGTCATCGTGCTTCCCCTTCTTTGCAGCCCTCGAGCAACTTTCAGCTAAGTAGGCAATCTGTAATTCCCATGTGATGCTTGCGGGTAATCCCCCAACTGTATTACCGGCCCCTTTCTGAAATGAGAGTACAAGGTCCATGTAAGAGGTTCCTCATATGCTTCAAGTGGCCCTTCAAAGCCTAGGCCGGCTCTAAGGGTTAATCTTATCTTGTTTGGCAGTCTCAGTCTCCCTTGTAATTGTGCACCCAAGCCTTTACTCTGTTGGTAGCCAATATTTCTCATGATCTCCCATCCCTTAGAATGGGAAGTGTGACATGACTTTGGTGTTGGAAACGGCTTTTGTGTTAAAGGGGCGCGACGAGGGTCACACACATCTAGCAATGAAAGAATTGGCCGGTGAGTCGGCCAAAAAGAGGGCAAAGAGGTATTAATAGCATCCACTGTAGAAAAGATGGGCATGCTATTTACCTTGATAATCTAAGCCTTGTATGGAAACTTTAAGCACTGATGATTGGTGAAGGCACATCATTCATAACTTCAATGTAAGGGCGGCCTAGTATGGCCTTGAATGTGGGATCCATATCAAGGATATGGAATTCCGTAGAGACTGATGCAGGGCCCAATTCTACATTCAAGATAACCATCCCCATTGGTGGCCTTTTGCTATTGTCATAGGCTGTAATCGTGATTGATGAAGGCCTTATCTGTTCCGTGTCAACCTCACATAATTGGAGGGTGCTCATAGAGATCACGTTTATAGATGCACCAGTGTCCACCAAACATGGGTCTATAGACACCCCATTGATCTTTACTGCAATACACAAAGCATATTTTCGAGCCTCCTTGGGGGCAAGCTCATGGTGGTGAAATATAATAGTCGATTGTGTATCAGTCGGCGTCAGCACCGACGAGATCTTCTCCACTGGGAGATCCTCGTTCACCATGAATTTTTGGAGATATTTCATTAGTGCCTCTTGATGGGACGTAGACCTCTTAATCAACTCCAAGATGGAGATCCGGGCAAGCGTCTTGTCCAAATGTTTTAACAGATCATATTGCGTCCCGGGGATGGACTCCTCTGGCTGTTCTTCGGTGTCTTTATCTGGCTGAGACTGCTCGGGAGCCTGGCTATTCTGGGGGAATACTCAGTGGAACATCCTTCCACTACAGAGCACCATGGCTTGTGGGTTTGGCGGCACCTCTATGGAGTTAGGTATGGGGTTTAATAGGGGTTCGAGGGGTAGTGGTGGAGAAGCAGTTGAGGAAGCAGGGGCGATGACAGATGTAGGGGATCTGATGAGTGGTTTGTTAGGTGGAGGTATGGTGGGAGTGGATGAGGTCTCAGATGGACGGTGGATGATAAGGGGTTTGGAAGGTGGAGGCGTCGTATGGGTTGGTGGGGCCTCGGATGGGTGGTGGGTAATGAGGGGTTTGTTTGGTGGAGGCGGAGTGAAAGTGGATGATGAAGCGGAGGGATGAGAGAGGATGAGAGGCTTTGCGGATAATGCGGTTATGGTGGAGGTGGATGGTGTTTGCTGGGGACTCAGTGGGAGGTTAACATCATGGATGCGGATGAGAGGACGTGATGGCGGTGGAAATGGGTGAGGCGTTGTTGCAGGTTGTGCTACGGGTCGAGGATAGCTGGGTGCGGGACGAATAAGGCATGGAGGTTGGCTAGACACGTGGTTGGCGGCAAGGACGGGGGTGTCTTCCATATGCCAACATTGCCCTCTTCCAACTTCCGGGAAGGAAGAGATGGGGTTGACTTGGTGGTTGGGTTGTTGGTGCGCCGGTAATGGATTTTGGTTGTTGTTGTTGTTGTTGTTGTTGTTGTTGTTGTTGTTGTTGTTGTTGTTGTTGTTGTTGTTGTTGTTGTTGTTGTTGTTGTTGTTGTTGTTGTTGTTGTTGTTGTTGTTGTTGTTGTTGTTGTTGTTGTTGTTGTTGTTGTTGTTGTTGTTGTTGTTGTTGTTGTTGTTGTTGTTGTTGTTGTTGTTGTTGTTGTTGTTGTTGTTGTTGTTGTTGCTGCTGCTGCTGCTGCTGTTGTCTAGGAGGAGGTCTCCTGGCCTTCATTGTTGTTGTTGTTGTTGTTGTTGTTGTTGTTGTTGTTGTTGTTGTTGTTGTTGTTGTGCTTGTTGTTGTTGCTGCTGCTGCTGTTGCTGTTGTCTAGGAGGAGGTCTCCTGGCCTTCATCATGGCAACGTATCGTCTCATTTCATCCCAATCTATTTGATGTTCATCATTCATATCATAGATATAATCTCTGAAATGGAAACAGTTTTCCACTATATGACCCGACTGTCTATGGAAGACACAATATCTCGAGGTGTCAACGTTTGGGGGCCATATGGCTCTTTCCTTAGGCAAGGTGAGTGCATTAGCTGCCATGAGAGCATTAAAGATGTCCGGCAATGACTCCGGCAAAGGTGGGTAGTGAGCTCTCCTAGGGCCAATTGCCCTCCTCTGTTGTTGGGGGCCATAATCTCCGGGTGGTGGAACCTGGTGATATTAAGTAGGTCGTTGTCGTTGTTGTTAGAGATGGAGGGGTTGAGGCATATTGTTCTGGAGGAGGTTGTTTTGTGGGGGAGGTCGATAGGGTTGCTGACCTTGTTGGTCCTGATGGAAGGGGAATTGTGGGACTTGTGGAGGCCTGGTGTTGGCTCGCTGGTTGGGATTGCCAACCGCACTCACATGCTCATTCGTTACGACCCCTTCTGTCACCCCACCTTGGACACCAGTGTTTGGCTTCCTAAACACCCTTAGTTTTGGTGGCTCGAACATATGCATAAGTGGGGAATCTTTCAGCTGTGTTTGGATATATCGGGCCCTCTCGTATAGTTCCTCCATGGTGGTGAGTTTGTTCATAGCTAAGACGTGTCTAAATTGCGGAGTGGCATTCGACACGATCATCTTTACTTGTTCCGATTCCGAAATGGGGTCTCTCACTTTCTCTGCCAAGGATCTCCATCTATCGGCAAATTGGACGAAATCTTCGTCCGACTTCATTTTCTCGGCCACCAGGTCGGTGATAAAAAGGGATGGGCTGACCCGATCCCGGTATTTCTGTAGGAACTTCCTCTGGACCATGTCGAAGTTCTCAACCTCACTCAGCTCTATGGAATAGAACCATTCTAAGGCGGGACCATCCAATGATCTCCTGAAGAGATATGCCAGGGATCTTTGATCGTTCTGCCAAAACGAGGACTCATACATAAAGTCCTTTAGATGAATGAAGGGGTTGCTTGTGCCGGTGTACCGTCGGTACGTTGGCATTTCAGAAGGAGGGAGACAGAATACTGAAAGGATTGGTAAAGAGATCTCAGGTGCGGATTTGACATCCACAATCTTTTTGAAATCTTGGAATTGTTCATCCATCTTGTTCAGCCTATGAAAGAGAGATTGTGTGACCTCATCATAAGGAGCAGGTTGTGCTGGCCACTGAGGCCTCGGGGAAGCCTGAGAAGGGAATTCCGGATGAGAGGGACATTGTGGCATGTCAGTAAATGAAACTGACTGAAATGTTGTATGAGGAATTGGTGGAACTTGAGACTAGGGAGGTAATTGGAATGAGGGAGGTTTCAGACTTGTCTGCGCGAGAGGGAAGGAGGAAGGGATTACCTGTGCATGCTCTTGAGTAGGGAGAGCAACTGGTGTTGGGTTTTGGGGAGTAGAAGCAACATATTTCCCTTTTAGGATGGCCTGAAAGGCTCGGACCTGCTCGAGATTGAGCTGTGTGTTCGCAAGGACACCTAGCAGGGAGTAAATATCTTGCGGCGGGGATGTTTCCCCAACGGTGGTTCGCACCTCATATGAGGGCTCACGGGAGGAACCTGCGTCCTCAGCAGGACATGTTCCCCCTGGTGACTCAGGGTCAGATTCTGACCGTTCCCGGACATTTCTTGATTTTTTTCGGAATGCGAGACTTTGCCGGAACGCAGTAACATACACACTCAAACCAATAGCAAAGATTAACAAACAAGTTGATGTTTAACGCCTTTTTTGTTTTCTTTTTATTTTCTTTTGTTTTCTTTTTTCTAATCTAATGTTCACACCACAGGAGGGACCTTAGTTGCAATATTGGTTTTCGCCGTGTCATCTAAGGACACTCGACTCACCACGAATGGGTTGACTATCTCCAGGGAACTTCAGTGGTACAACCAGCCCAGTGAACGAAGAGAGAATCCTTTGATGTCGGGGACTTATGGAGGTCCCGATGGAGGAGATCCTAGTCCGTCGAGAGGAATTCCCGACGGAGAGTCCTTCCTTCACCGAGAAAGGGTGATCCTTAGAAAAGTAAAATAAAGGGGAGATGATATGCAATGCAGTGCTGAATTTAACAAGAGATATGTAAACAGACAAAAAATATATACAACAAAGGAAATTAAACAAACATCACAACACTCCTTTTCCGTAATGACGCGAATCTCTTAAGATCTCACAAGGGATGGTGGGGTAACGCACGTAGTGCACGAGGGATGAAACTGGAATGCCAAGAGTGCTACTGGGAGCACGAATGTAGCACGTGGGCGCAATCAAGAGGGGCACACGCGAGTGCCGAGTGGAGGGGCACACGTGGGTGCCAATGGCAAGAGTGCTACATGGAGCACGAATGTAGCACACACGGGCGCAATCAGGAGGGGCACATGCAAGTGCCAAGTGAAGGGGCACTCGTGGGTGCCGAAAGTATCTGGGTAACCAAAGAAAACAATAGAAGTCCCACCGTGATCGCCAAGAGATGTAGACGACGGGATTGCCCCAAGGTCTGTCCCAAGAGATGTGGACGACGAGATCGTGGCAAGGAGCGTGAATAAAGAGGAAGAATTAATGGGTAATACAGGAAAGGTGGTGGAAAGTATGACCTGAAGGAACACTGAGAAACTAGACTTATCTAATTTCCGGTACGGGGCGGAGATAGGGATCCGAAGATCCTCTCACGCAAGCTAACTACCTCCTCAACAGGCGTGGCCTGTTGTTTCGGGAGCAGCTTTGAAGATACCGGATATTGGGATAGAATATGCTGAGAAATACCCGGCGAGGCTTGTCTCTACCAGGTTCGAGAGCAAGGGGACAAATGTAGTGAAGACACGAAATTATAGCAGAATCACATTCACCAGGAAATCATGACAGTAATAAAAGCGAAAGCGAACCACCGCGAGACATTAGCCTCTGTGGGACTTTTTATAGAGAGATATATATAGTACCACCACTAGACATTGGTCTTTGTGGGATTTTTAGAAATATATATATATAGTAGTAAATATATATATATATACAATAAACCACCACTAGACATTGGTCTTTGTGGGATTTTAGCAAAGATAAAAATAATGGGAATAAAATGACAGAACGAAAATTACGGAAGGAAACCTCCGCGAGGAACTTGTTCCGTTCAGCGGGGTTTGAACAGAAATAAAATAACAGAAATAAAATGACAGAACAAAAATTATAAAATGAAACCTCCGCGAGGAACTAGTTCCATCCACGGGGTTTGAAGAATGACAGAACAAAGATTACGAAATGAAACCTCCGCGAGGAACTTGTTCCGTTCACGGGGTTTGGACGAAGATTACAAAAAAAACCTCCACGAGGAACTCGTTCCGTCACGGGATTTGAACAAAGATCGTAAAATAAAATCTCCACGAGGAATTAGTTCCGTTCAACGGGGTTTGAACGAAGATCACAAAACAAAAACCTCCGCGAGGAACGAGTTCCGTTCACGGGGTTTGAACAAAGATCACAAAATAAAACCTCCGCGAGGAACTAGTTCCGTTCAGTGGGGTTTGAACAATGACAAAAGAAAGATTACGAAATGAAACCTCCGCGAGGAACTTGTTCCGTTCACGGGGTTTGAACAATGACAGAATAAAGATTACGAAATGAAACCTCCGCGAGGAACTTGTTCCGTTCACGGGGTTTGGACGAAGATTACAAAATAAAATCTCCGTGAGGAACTAGTTCCGTCAACGGGCTTACAAAATAAAACCGCCACGAGGAACTAGTTCCGTCAATGGGGTTTGAATGAAGATTACAAAATAAAACCGCCGTGAGGAACTAGTTCCATCAACGGGGTTTGAATGAAGATTACAAAATAAAACCGACGCGAGGAACTAGTTCCGTCAATGGGGTTTGGATGAAGATTACAAAGTAAAACCGCCGCGAGGAACTAGTTCCGTCAATGGGGTTTGAATGAAGATTACAAAATAAAACCGCCATAAGGAACTAGTTCCATCAACGGGGTTTGAATGAAGATTACAAAATAAAACCGACGCGAGGAACTAGTTCCGTCAATGGGGTTTGGATGAAGATTACAAAGTAAAACCGCCGCGAGGAACTAGTTCTGTCAACGGGGTTTGAATGAAGGCTACCAAGTGAAACCTCCGCGAGGAACTAGTTCCGTTCATGGGGTTTAAATAGAAATTAAATGGGGAAGGGAACCGCCATGGGGAATGATCCTCCGCACAGGTGAGGATAGAACAAAGAACTAAAAATGAAAGTAAGGGGGTGTGTGATCGCCAGAGGTAGTGTACCTCGAAATGGAAGGGAATGATCGCATCTCGTCTCCGGACTGAGGGATTACGTGGGTTCTTCTTCCTCTTCCTTCGGTCGGCCGACGAAGAGGGCTTCCTTTGATTACCCTTGTAAAACGAAAAAAGATGTAACAAATGACAAACGAATTAGAGTCGAAAGAGCATAGTATCAGTCCCTTGAAATGAAAGTAAGCGATGCAATCATCTTCAAACACGCACCTAGTTGGTGTGGTTTGAAACCCCTTTTGGACACAAAGGGTACGAAATGAAATGATGATGAGACGAACAAGGTTCTCCTAGAGAGAGAAATGCAATATGGACGATAAATGATGCATGCAATGCGTTTAAAAATCAAACAGGACAAGGGAGATGAGAAAGCTTAATAAGGATGCTGTTGACGGGCTTTGGACGAGCTTCTCCAAGATGAGGATGGCACGAGCGTACGGTGAGACGTAACAGCTTCTCGTATACTCCGACGCCCGGAAACTCGTGCAGGGCCTTCCCGGTGTCGACGCTGCCCTGAAAACGAGAAAGAGAGAGAGAGGGAGAGAGCTTTTCTTTTTTTTTGTTTTCAGATTTTTTATACTTTGGTTTGAGAGAGAAGAAAATACAAGAATGAGAAAACAAAAAAAGATAATAATATGATTAAAAATATATATATATGAGGGAGAGAGAGGAAGATAATTGAGAGAGAAGATAAATGAATAAATAAAAAAGGAGGAAAATAGTTGAGAGAGAGATCGAAATGAGAGGGTGAGAGAAAAAGAAAAAGAGAGCAAATAGGGAGAGGGATAAGAAAAATAATAATAATAAAGAAAATGTGAGAGAGAGAGAGAGAGAGGGAGGGGGAAAGAGAAAGTAGAGAGAAAGGTGGGAGGAGAGGAAAAAAATAAACAAATAAAAAAATGAGAGGTCGAGAGAGAGAGGAAGGGAGTGGGAAAGAGAAAGAGAGGGAAAGAGGGAGTGAGAGAGAGACACGTAGAAGGGAGAGAGATGAGGGAGAAAGAGAGAGAGAGAGGAAGAACAATAAAATGGAGAGAGAGAGTTGGTGAGAGAAAAGATAAATAAAAAAGAAATAAGAGAGAGATCGAGATGAGAGGGTGGTGAGAGGATAAAAAATGAAAAGAAAAAAATAATAAAAAAGGGATGAGGGATCGAGAGAGAGTGGGGAAGAGAGAGAGAGAAGAATCGAGAGAGAGAGAGAGATTGAAGGGGAGAGAGAGATCGAGAGACATAGAAGAGAGACGGGGGAAATGAGAGAGAGAGCAAAAGAGGGAGAGAGTAGAGAGAGAGATCGGGTAGGGGAGAGAGAGGGAGAGTAAAAGAGTGAGAGAGAGAGATCGAACGGGGGAGAGAGAGCGTGTGGGAGAGAAGAGAAAGAAGAGGGAGGGAACGAGAGAGACGGGAGGTCGCGAGAGAGAGGGGGCATGGGCATCCGCGGCGGGCTCGGATGGTGGCGGGCAGACGACGGCGTGGCGGGCACGACGAGGGCGGTGGTCAGCGGTAGGCGGACGACGGCGTGGAGGTAGACTCGCGGTGGTCGGAGGGCGACGGCGGCGAGGGACGCGGGCGGTGGCGGTCGGTGCGCATGCAGCAGGGGGGTGCCGTGGGTGTCGTCTGCCGGTGGACTGGAGAGGGAGGTGAGTGGGTTAGCGCGATGGTCACGGTGGTCGAAGTGGGGTTACAGTGGGGCGTGAGGGACGCTGCGACGTGGGCTTGCAGAGGTGGCCGACTGGGTGCTGGGGGGGGTTCAGAGGGAGAGGAAAAGAGAGCTGAGGGAGAAGTTGGGAGGTGGCCGCGGCTAGGTGAGGTGGGGTGCTCAGTGGTACGTCGGGCGATGGCCCGAGATGGCAGGCGAGGGTGGCCGGAGGTTGGGGAGTCTAGCAGTGTTAGAAGGTGAGAAAGAGGGTCAGAAAACCATGGGAAGGATGCCGAATGGAGAGGGATTAGCGTGTGGAAGGGAGAGGGATGGGGATGGTGTTGGCGAGGGTGGAAGAAGAGAGTGTGGGTGGTAGAGGTGTAGTGGCTGAGTATGAGGGGGAGAGGGGTGGGAGCTTGCAGTTGTGGTGGTGCAGGTGGAGGGCTAGAGCAAGGGGGTGGTCTACGATGGGAAGAGTGAGAGTGCTGCTGTGGGAGGAAAAGAGAGGGAGAGATGGGGAGCTGGGATGTGGCTGATGGGTTTCGGAAAAAAAAAAAGGGAGTTCAGAGAGTGGCTAATGGGAGTGAAATGATAGGGGGTGAATGGAATGAATGAGCAAACGGTTGAGAGAATGGGTGTCTCGTGAGTGTTCTCTCGAGGCAGAGAATAATTGTTAGGGAGTGAGTGAGACATAGACCCGTGATACCCGGAAGAATTAGAGAGGATGGGGGCCACTGCCAACTAATGGAGAGAGTGAGAGGGGTGAAGGAGTTGAGTGAATTGTGTGTTAACGAGGGGGCAAGATCCTAATAATATTGGAGGGAGTTTGCTTTTTTATTGTTGATTATTTAAGTAAAAAGTATGGGGGCAAACCTACTAATTTATTTTATTCAATTATTTTTAAGAATGGGCCAAGCCCATTAACACACATGTTTTTTTGAAGTCATTTATTTATTATATAAAAAGAAGATGGGCGAAGCCCATTAGCACACATATTCTTTTGAAATCATTTATTTATTAGAAGAAGATGGGCCAAGCCCATTAACACACATTTTCTGTATTATTATTTAGAAGCCACAATTCCATTAACCAGATTTAGTTTCATTCGTTGCAAGAAAGTGACATTTTAATTTTGCGAGATGAGATTATCCGATAAAAATTGAAAATCATTCAAATTACTCGGCTATGCGAGCCACTTTGGGACATCGTAGCGTAATGCGAGATTTATTCACGGCAATGCCGAAAATGACGTGTCTACAGCTGCCCCGCCTTGGCGTTCACTTTGTAGGGGAGGGACACGTAGTTGAATGAAACGAAGTGTATTGAAACGCAGTGGAGTGGACTGAAAAGTGGACGCCAAGGTGTGATGAGACACGCTTTCAACATTACGTGATTGGAATCTTTCCAAGATTTCAACGAAACAACCCTGAAGAGGTTCCTCCGGAATCAATGATTGTTTGGATGGAGATAGGGAAGGAGACAATGTGCACTCACGCACGAACAAAAAAAGGGGGCCAACTTCTCTGCGCGGAAGTACCTGGGTCGTGGACCTACAGGTTTTACCTTGGGGAGCGGTTACCAGCCAATGTGAAAATGCTACGGCCAAGGTGGGTCCAATGGAATAAAAGGAAAAGAGTAGTTGATAGATCCAAACAAAGGTCTCTTTCGGAGAACTAGCCCAAGGTAGTCTCGAGGAAACTGAGTACTCGACTGAGAATGGAATATCTCGTACTATTCAAGAATTTAAGCACAGCAGCACTCACAATCAAGTTAAGTGAATGATCTTCCACAATAACATCAAAGTCCTACACGAATGCATGGTGGGTTTAAAAGAAAAATTAAAACAAATGAAAAGTAGAAAATAGCCAAGGATAATATTGTTAAGTTGTTAAGGATGGGTCAGGATACCAATCCTGTGAGCCGATACTGAGCCGGGGCCCGTTTATCCACGCATCGACCCACCGAATAGAACCATCCTCTCCAAGCTATCACAACCTAACGGCCTATCCGTATGTCCTGAACTCCTCTAAAGTTATCACTATTTTTGTTGAAGGGGAACTCAAACTTCAAATTCATCCAAAACATAAGGTCCTTGACATGCTCTAGTAGCATAGATATTATATACTAAGATGCACGACACAGTGGAGGTGAGTCACCGAGGTGACTGGGGGTGGGACAGTGATATCCTATTATTATTATTTTTTATTTATATTTATATTTTTATTATTATTATTATTTGTTTCATTATTTTTTTTCCTTTTTTGATACCTGCACTCAACAGTTAGCACACAATCATTACATAAGAAACGGAATTGCATTCCACTGTACAAAGAGATCCACACACCAAGCTGATTCACAGAAGCCAACAAAAATACAATGCAAACCAAACAAGATTCCTCTGGTAACTCACCATTAATGCTTTACATTTACCTTTTTACCCCCTTTCCTCCTATAAGTACCCCCTACTTCCAACCAAATGTCATCCAAGGGTGGTTTTATTGAGTTGAAATCTTTTGAGATGGGAGGGGAGAGATCCTGGCCTTAGGAGATGGAGGGTGAACCTTCCCGCCCTATCAAGAGGGGCAGGTTCGACTGCGAATTCAAGAAATTGACCGAGATTGAAGGTCATTTGAGCGAAAGGATTCGCTCACGGATGGTGAGTTGGCTCTTTCCCCCTACTTTTCCTGTATGAGTTCTTTCTTACTCCTTTCCTTCTTTTCTTTTCTTTCCTTTCAGCCGTATTCTCTCTTTCCGGGTCCGCGAAAATTCTCCAGACTGCCCTGGCTTTCAAAGCTCACTTCCAACATTACTATCGACATGAGGGCTATTATTTCAAAGTGGCACCTTCAGGGCCTGGTCATCCACGTCAAATATTATAACAAGATTTGCATGGACTGGGCGGCCATGGGTGCACTAGTAGAGGTATGGCACCCTCAAACTCACACTTTCGTATTCCCTACTTTTGAATTGACGATCCTTTTGGAGGAGGCAGAACTCCTGCTTGGCTTAAAAAGATTCAGGAAGGATGGCAAAATAAAAATCTTGCCCATGGGGAAGAAGGTAACCTCTGAGAAAATTCTAGGAAGTTTCATGCCCTGCGGAGCCATTAAAGGCGTTCAGACCCAGAGGGGAATCAACTTACAAAAGCTCGCAAACTGGACCACGAGCGCTTTAGAAAGATTGACAGGTGATGAACACTTAGAAGGACTCATGAAAGGGTTTGTGATCTGTTTGGCTGGAGCTCTTCTTTTCCCCTACACCGATGACATCGTGGAGGAAGATCAATTGGGCGCGATTGACGGACTCTCGGAGGACAAGAGAGTGGGGCCCGCCGTCCTTGCGTACCTCTACAGTGCTCTCACGGCTTCCAGCCTGGGCAGGCCTCCTTACGGGTGCATGCTTCTTCTCAACTGTTAGATTGATCTTCATTTCAAATTTGACCATCATGAGGGGGTACAGACCGCCTCCAGAATCTTCGAGCAAAGCCCCCTTCATCATATGACCGATGTATTGGGTTTTAGGGCAAGGTGGTCGATCGCATGCCCCGGCTGAAGATACGCAGAGACTGGCGTACTCATTTCAACACCTTGGCGCAGAATATGCTCACTTGCACGCCAACATGTCTACTTTCGCGTGAGCTTCTCACGAGATCCTCCCCTGATGCGGAACTCCAGCTTATAGGTGCAACTGAATTTGTTCTTTATAGCTCGCACCGGTGTTGCCTGCAAATCAGTCTTCCTCGGCATTCTTTTCCTACACTATCCGACCTTTCTTTGATTAAAGAAAGGGAGCTGGGCACAGATGGTGATGCGACAGACGTGAAGGGGATCAAGGCATCGTGGAAGGCAAGCAATCCACGGAAGGCGATGGTGTCTGTGAGTGAGGACCGGAAGCTATGGAAGGCTTATGTAATTGAACTCGAGAAATTGAGGCTTGAGGTGCCCAAACCTTAATGTATCTTTGGAGAGGGGGATTTCTATAGCCCACCCAAAGAGCAGCCCAACAAGACCCAACAGGGTCCAACGAGGTAAGCTCGCCTGAGTGACAGCCCACAGGGCCCACTCAGGAAAGAAAAGCCCAATGAACAAACACTCGAGGAACCAACTCTCCCCGGCGGCCCCTAGGCTCGGAGGGCTCGAGTGATGGTCTGGTCACAAGGAGGGTCCGGCCCAAGCCGTCTCCCCGCCCGGGAGAGACAGGCATTAGCTGACCTATCCGACCCCTCTTTCGTCGAGCTATGCACATGGCCCGGACAGGGCTGGCATTTTAGAAGCTCAACCAGACCAGGCATTATCCGTTCGTGCTGCCGTTAAGAGTCCCCAACGGACAGGGGAATCAAGAAGCCGCCGGACTTCAAGGCGATAACGTTCTCACGATAAGGCCATGAAAGCCCACGTTGAGGACGTAACTCACGCTGGAGACCCCTCAGCTTGCAGGACTCCTGAAGACGGCGCACTATTTAAACCAGGGACACCCTCCGGTGGAGGAGAACCATCAAGGTACTCATACACCCAAACTCCTGAGCAATCCGCTTCACCCTCTGGTGGAGAGGAATCTAGCGCACTAGTTTTTCTCCTCCCCATTATTGCTTCCACCACAGCTCTACTGACTTAGCCATCGGAGGGTTTTTCCCCAGGGAAACCCCCTGGGCCCTCTGATACATTTCCCTGTCTTGCAGTTCATCTTCTGGTGATCCACAGCCCGCTCAGGACACAGCGTGAGATTTCGCCTCTTCATCTGGCGCCGTCTGTGGGAAACGCACGAAGAGCCAAGATGGTGAGAAGAAGCTCAGGGAGGAGATCCGCCGTCGAGAAGGGTAAGGCCGTGGTGATGGCAGGAGATGGCCCCTCTAGGGCCTCACAGAACCCTCCCTCCAACGCCAGCATCCCCACCAACGGGCCGCCGCCCCCTCCGACGGCGACGGGGGCACCCCCCTATGGTGGCGACGAGGTCTTCCAGGCCCTCAATAAGAAGCTTGACGTCCTCGTGGAGCTCATGAGGGGCCAGGCGGCAAGGGATGCCAGGTCCCGCGCCCCGTCTGGGAGCCCCCCCCGTCGAAGTGTGTCCTAGCATACCGCTGGGGGCCGCTTCACCCTCCGCGGTCAGCAGCTCATCCGCAACAACGTAGGAGGACCCTCGCAAGCTCCGCCCCCAGAGCAAGAGGCTTCCTCCACGCCCAGAAAAGGGAAACAGGGGGCGAGGCCTCCACGCCCGAGCGCTGGCGTTCCTGAAGATCGCCACGACGCTCCCCCCAGTCCCACGGCACGACCGCAGCCGGAACTATCCCTCCGACTGAGGGATTTCGAAAGACGTTTTGCAGAGCAAGAGCGCGCCCTCCGCGCCCTGCAGAAAACCTCTTTCTCAGAGGACGAGGAGAAATCCCCTTTCTCCGAATACATCTTGAAGGCAGAGGTGTCTCCCAGAACCTCCATTCCGACCTTCAAGCTCTATGATGGCCAGGGCGACCCAGCCGACCACTACGACAGCTTCGACGCCCTGGTGACTCTACATGGAACACCGGATCCTATTAAATGCCGAGCCTTTGCGGCCACCCTGGTCCAAGGCGCTCAGGCATGGTTCCGGGCCCTCGCCCCTGGGTCCATCCGGGACTTCAGGCAATTCGGGCGAGTCTTCAAGGAGAGCTTCGCTGGAAGTGCCCCCCCAAGGTCAGTAGCGGGGCTCCTGGCCCTCAAACAGGCACAAGGGGAAAGGCTCCGGGCTTATGTCCACCGATTTAAACCGGAAGCCCTCAGAATTCCCCGCCTAGATGTGGCCTCGGCCACAACCGCTCTGATCGGGGGCACCCGGGAAGAGAATCTCCGCCGCGAACTGGTCCTCCACCCTCCCTTGACCCTTGCCGAGCTAGTGACTCTGGCACTGTGCCACGCCGAGTGCGAAGAAGTACTCAGCGCCTGCCGAGACACAACCGGCTCGGGTCGGGAGGGGGACAAGAAGCGGGCCTCCGAGCCAAACCCTGGCTCGGGCAAGAAGCGCGATCGGGAAGGAGAGCGCAAGCGGAAGTATGAGTGGTACACCCCGTTGACCGCGCCAGTCTACGAGATCTATGAAGACATCAAAGACTCGGGACTCCTCCGCCAGCCCGAACCAATGAGATCGAAGAACCGCAAGCGCGATAGGCATTGCCTGTTCCACGGCGACCACGGGCACCACACCGGTGACTGCCACCAGCTCCAGGACGAGATCGAGCCTCTCATCCGTCAGGGGCACCTGGCCCGGTTCGCAGTCGGGCGCAAAGAAGACCGAGACGCCGCCGAGGAGATCGACAACGCCCCCCGAGGGGTCCACATCAACATCATCTCCGGAGGAATAGCATCGGGCGGCGACACCAGCCGAGGAAGGAAGCGTCATGTCGAGCGGGCCAGTCGGGTCTTAGAGCCCTCAGGGGGCCCGCCGAGGGAGCCCCAGGTCATAGTCTTCTCCGACCAAGACCTGGAAGGGCTGAACACCCCGCATGATGATGCCCTCGTTATCTCGGCCACAATAAACCATTGTAACGTAGATAGAATTCTGGTTGACAATGGGAGCGCCCCCGATGTATTATCTTATGACTGTTTCCTCAAGATGGGGGAAGACCCATCCAAACTCCGCCCGATCCAAACACCCCTTTGCGGGTTTAACGGTCTGGCCACCTACCCCGAGGGAGCCCTAAGCCTACCGGTCACCATCGGCACCCCACCCAAAACCGTTACGGTCATGGTGGACTTCATAGTGATCAAGGGTATGATAGCGTACAACGCCATTTTCGACCGAAAAATTCTCAGCCGAATAAAGGCCGTACCATCTACCTATCACCAGAAAATGAAGTTTCCCACCAAAAACGCGTTGGGGGAAGTCCGAGGTAACCAGGCCACGGCTAGAAGGTGCTACAACATCTCGGTGGAAGCCTCAAGGTCGGACGGGAAGGAAAAGGGCCCCAAGGGAATCAAAGGGAAGACCGTAACCACCGAGCCCGGTGGCGAATTACTAACGGTATTCCTAAACGATGACCCGGCCCTCGGAGTAAGGATCGGAGCCGACCTACCACCCAAGGAACAGCAGCAATACAAGAAATTTCTTTCTGAGTACGTTCAGATCTTTGCTTGGTCCGATGATCAACTCCCTGGCATACCAGAGAAGACCGTGATGCACAAGCTCAGCCTCGACCCCACCGTGAGGCCCGTACAGCAACGGAGAAGGAAGCATGCACCCAAGAAGCAGGCGATCATCAAGGCGCAGGTCACCAAGGGACAAGAGACTGGCCTCTTCAGACCAGTCCTATACCCTACGTGGCTAGCCAATGTCGTCCTGGTGCCAAAAGCCACAGGCAAATGGCGAATGTGCGTGGACTTCACCGATCTGAATAAGGCTACCCCCAAGGACTGCTATCCGCTACCGAGCATCGACCAATTGGTTGATTCAACCTCGGGCAATGAGATACTCAGTTTCCTTGATGCCTATTTGGGTTATCACCAGATCAGGATGAATCCAGAAGACGTCGAGAAGACCGCCTTCATCACTGACTGCGGCGTGTACTGCTACACACGGATGCCCTTCGGGTTGAAGAATGCCGGAGCCACATATCAGCGACTGGTAAATCACATGTTCGAGGGACAGCTAGGTCGGAACGTCGAGGCTTACATTGACGACATGCTCGTCAAGACCCCCAAGGCCCAAGACCACTTCACCGACCTTGCGGAAACCTTCGGCACCCTCCTGAAGTACAACATGAAGCTCAACCCCGCCAAGTGCTCCTTTGGAGTAAAATCCGGGAAGTTCCTGGGTTTCCTGGTCACTCAGCGCGGGATCGAAGCCGACCCCGACAAAGTCCAGGCCATCCTGGACATGCGCCCGCCCACGTGCGTGAAGGACGTCCAGCGTCTGACAGGGCGTGTCGCCGCTCTCAGCCGTTTCCTGTCCCGTGCGGCCGAACGATGCTTGCCCTTCTTCAAACTGATGAGGGGACCCAAGCTAGCATCTTCTACGTTCGCATGGGATGAGGAGTGCCAGACAGCATTCGCCGAGCTTAAGAAGTTCCTGGCTTCGCCACCGGTGCTCTCCAAGCCCGTCCCAGGCGAAGCCTTGCTGCTCTACCTCTCGGCGACGTCATCCACGGTCAGCTCGGTCCTAGTCAGAAATGACTCGGGAATAAAAAGACCGGTCTACTACACCAGCAAGGTGCTCAATGAGGCCGAACGGAGGTACCCCGCAACCGAGAAACTCGTGCTAGCGTTGGTTACCTCCGCAAGGCGCCTCCGACCCTACTTCCAGGGGCACCCCATCACCGTGCTGACCGGCGAGCCGTTGAAGAAGATTCTGGCCCACCCCGAGGCCTCGGGGTGACTCGTCAAATGGGCCATTATGCTCGGGGCCTACGACATCTCGTACCGGCCGCGATCAGCAATCAAAGGCCAAGCGCTCGCCGACTTCATTACCGAAAGCACCATCCCAGCCGAGGACAAGCCTCCGACCACGACTGGGCCAACCTGGGAACTGTTCCTCGATGGATCATCCAATTCGACAGGCAGCGGTGTGGGGATCCTCCTGAGGTCCCCCGAAGGGATAGAGCTACAGTACGGCTTGAAATTCAACTTTCAGGCATTCAATAATGCTTCCGAGTACGAGGCCCTTATCTCGGGAGCACGCATGGCCCAACGGCTGGGGGTCGAGCGAGTCAGGATCCACACCGACTCTCAACTAGTTGCAGGTCAGGTCAACGGTGAGTACGAAGCTCGGGAGGCACCCATGATCAAATACCTTCAGTTGGTCCGGAGCCTGGCCCAACAGTTCGAGGAATTTGAGGTAGTCTGGATAGCTCGGGAGCAAAACTCCCGGGCGGACGCCCTCTCTCGATTGGCCTCCTCCCTAGACCCGGAAGGTACACGATCGGTCCTCCTAGAAGAGCTAGAGCGCCCGAGCATCGACACGGAGCTCCTCGCTATTGACTCGGCCACTACAAGCGACTGGCGCTCCCCCTACCTGTCCTGGCTACGAGACTCCCTAGAGCCCTCTGACCCTCGGGAAGCCCGCCGAATGAAGTATCAAGCTCGACGCTTCGTCGTCCTCGACAACACTCTCTACTGAAGATCGTTCTCCGGTCCCCTCCTGAAGTGCCTCGGTCCCGACGAAGCAAGCCGAGCCATCCAAGAGATTCATGAAGGCCTGTGCGGAGCACACTCAGGGTCAAGGTCGCTGGCCAGAATCCTGTTACGACAGGGGTACTGGTGGCCCACCCTGCAGCGCGACTGCTCGGCCTATGTTCAATAGTGCGACCGATGCCAGCGGTTCGACCACTTGGTCCATCGGCCGGCCACGGAACTTGTCACCCTAGCCGAGCCTTACCCTTTCGCTCGGTGGGGGATCGATATCCTTGGGCCGTTCCCGACGGCCCAAGTCCCAGAAGAAGTTCATCATCGTTGCCATCGACTACTTCACCAAGTGGATCGAGGCCGAGGCTACGGCAAGGATCACCGAGACAGTCGTTTGGGGCTTTGTTTGGAAATCGATCATTTGTCGCTTTGGCATTCCCCGAGTGATAGTAAGCGATAACGGCCGACAATTCGACTCTCGGTATTTTCGAGACAGATGCGCCGACCTAAATATCCGCAACCACTTCACTTTGGTCACCCACCCTCAGGCCAACGGGCTGGTTGAAAATGCCAACAAGACTATCTTGAAAGGCATAAAAACCAGACTCGGCAAGGCTAAGGGTAGCTGGCTCGAGGAATTGCCCAGCGTACTGTGGTCACACCGAACAACCCCCAGGACGGCAACCGGTGAAAGCCCTTTTCAGTTGGTATATGGCACTGAAGCCGTCGTTCCATTGGAGATCGCCAATCCGTCTCTCCGAGTGATCAGCTTCTCACTCGAGGCAAACGGGCAAAAATTGCTCGAGAACCTCGACCTGGCAGATGAACTCCGAGAGATCGCGAACGTCCGAGCAACGAAGTACCAGCGCCGCCTCACTCGATACTACAACACCAAGGTCTGAGACAGACGTTTCCAACCGGGGGACTTCGTCCTCAGGAAGGCCGAAGCCTCTCGACCACTAGAGGCGGCGGGCAGGCTGTCCCCCAACTGGGAAGGCCCCTACCGAGTGGTCGAGATGCTCGAAAAAGGTGCGTACAGGTTAGCGACAATGGAAGGGGAACCTATTCCTCGGACATGGAACGCAGCCGCACTACGCAAATTCTATTTTTGAAATTGTACAGCAAGATGGACGGAATAAATCCCTTTTCTTTTCATTCCAAACCATTGGTACATCAGATAGGCAAATGCCAGTACATCACATAGCAAAAAGTAAAAATCCATCTAACACCGCTTCAAGGGGTCATCGCTCGACTGACTCGGTCTTGATCTCCTCGCGTCCAGCCACTGACTCTGCCTCGTGTGGAAACTGGCTCGGACAAAAGGTGGTCGAGCCAGTTGGCTCGGGTGGCCCGTGACAAAGGTGACAGAGGGACCGCAGAAGGGAGGCCACCTTTAAACGTTGAGGAAGGCTACCTCCCAAGTTAGCAACAACCAGAAAAAGGAGCGCCGTGAAGGCCTCCTCTCTTCCAATCTGCCAACTCCTTGGAAGGAAGGAGAGAGCAAGCAGCCCCCGAAGAGTGAAAGAAATGAAGAGCAGAAGAGGGAAAAAGAGGCTGCAGACGGAGGAAGGCTTCGGTGATGAGGAGCTTGATGCGCCCCCCCCATACAGAGGGGGAGTGGCGGCAGGCTTCCCTGATGCCCCCATCCGTCCTCCGCCTCGGCGCCCGCCCGGAAGCCACGCCGGAACTGAGAAAGGGCAAACGGCTTGCTTCCACACGCCGAAGCCCTCCCCAGATCCGCGTGCTGACCGTCGGACGCGTCTCGTGCACGCGCGGCGACCGTGGGATCCGTTCAACATTACAGGACAGCAGGAGCCCGCCGCTCCCCGTCGTCGGCAGCGTCACCCTCCGAAGGACCCTCCATGCTCCGAATGTAAGGGCACAACGCAGAGTGAAGAGGAAGGAGTGAGGAAAGACTGTTAGAGAAAATCCCAAGCAGTGAAGAGGAAAGGGCGCCTTTCGGTCCTTCTTATAGGCCAAAGGAGGCTACAAGCCTTAAATGACCCCCCCCCTCGAAAACACGCCAAAGGATTTCTACCCTGAACAGTCACCTCCAACTCCTCGTTTCCCGCCCTAGCGGGATTCACGAAGCGGCCTAACATTCAAAGCATGAGGGAACGGAAGAACGCCCCGTCAGGAGCCTACCTAAACAGCGTGCGAAAACCACGCAGGACATATCGACACCTACCAACTACTCAAGATCCGCCAACCAAATCACGGCAAGGATGGTACTCAAACAGAGCAAGTCATTTATTATCACACCAAAAGGAAACCCTCTAAAAAGAGGAAAGAGATACAAAAAGGGAAAGAGGCAAAATACATCAGGCCTTGGGCCCACTTTGACATTCGAGAACGGCGGAAGGAGACACGTCACCCCCGGCGCCTTCGGTGACGGCCGGCTCGGACACTGACCTCGCCTGTGCGAGAACTATCTCGGTCGTGAGCCCTCCCGAAACGCCCGGAGCCGGTGACCCCGATGGAGGCGACCCCTCCGAATCTTCCCTGATCGACGAGGAAGAGCTGGAAACTGACTCATCCGAGTCATAACACTGGCCAAAGGGGAACTCGATCGCGGAGTTTTGCTCATCGGCGTAGTCTGCCGCCCGGCGATAGCCCTGCTTGAACCCCTTTCGAGCACCCCGGCGTAGTGCTACCTCGTAATAGGGTAGGGCGGCTTCCACCAGGTCGGCCGAGTAAGCATCCGAGCTCCTGTAACGCTCTATTGCCTCCGCCTCGATCTGCCCCGCCCTTCCGACGAGCTCGACCCGAGCCCGCTCCGCCTCGGTCGCACGCTCCTCTGCCCGGGCCCGGTCCACCTCAGCCTCAGCTCGGAGACGCTCTGCCACCTCCGCCCGATCTAGCAGCTCGGCGCGTTCGAGCTCCCAACGATTGTCTAGCTCGAGGTGACGCAGACGCTCCTCCTCCAGGGATCGGCTTGTCCTCTCGAGAGACTCTCGGGTCTTGGCGAGCTGTTCGGTCAGCACCCCGGCTTCCAGTCGGCTCGCCCGCGCCACCTCCCGAAACGCGGAGAACTCCTGCTGGAGCCCCTCATACTCCCCCTTGAGTCGGGCCAGCTTCCTCTCGCAGCCCCCAAGGGTCCAGGCAATGTTCGACCGCTCCGCCTCCGTCCGGGCGTGCGCCTCCGCCATCAAAGCCGCCGACCGAGCTATGACCAGGCCACCCTCCATCAGGACATCAAGGATCCCGGGGGGGGGGGGGGGTATTGCACCTTTCTCCCCCCTTCGTCCTTGCGGCAATTGACCGACAGACCCGATACAGGTCGCCCGTAATGCCGAGCCTTTCCAAGGGCTCCGGCAGAGGGGACCGCTCCGCCCAGGGCACCCCGCCAGAAGACTCCACTCGAGCGACGGAACCAACCGCCCCGCGCGCCACGGTCGGTTGGGGTTGCGACGCCTCCCCGGGTGAACCCCCAACCTCGACCGGCGCCGCGGGACCGACCGCATCGGGAGCTCCAAGCACCTGGGGCCGCAACGCCCTAGCGGGCGAACCCCCAGCCCTGCCTGTCTCGGCCCGCACCTCACCGACCGGGACATCCCCGCCTCCGGCCGATCCCCCGGCCTCGGCATCAACTACTTCAACATCGGCCCCCTCTACCCCCGTGGGGGGGAGAGCCGACCTATCGCCGCCCTCTGAAGGGCCCCCGGTCTCCTCGACCCCCTCTCGCCTGGCAGGTGGGGGAGCTGGCCCCGAGGGGTCGGCCCCATCTTGCCCCCGAGAGGGGAGCGCCGTCGAGCCGGAGTCGCCCCCGGCGGTAGGAGAAAGACCTGCCTTCTTGGCCCGTTTCTTGGCCTTCGCGGCCTCCCACAACTTTCCCGCCGTGGGATCCTTGCGCTTCGTACCAGTTGGCCGTGAAGATCCCTCAGGAGCCACCCCCTTGCCCTTATCTCGGGCTTGGGCGCGACTCGCAGAAGCATCTGGTTCATCGGCCGCCGAGTCATCTCCCAGATCAATGACCTCAGCAGCTTCCTCCAGAGGTTCCCGCCTAACGTCTGCCACAAAGGGAGAAGACCCGGTCAGGAGAAAGAAAGTAACTACCATCCCAGGAGAAGAGCCTCGAGAGCGGTACCTGTCGACGTCAACCGTGTAAGCAAACACCGTTCGATGTTCTTCGACGTCATCAGCTCCTCGGTCGACTGGCGGTTACCCAGCAGACGAGCGGCTTGCCGCTCCACGTGGGGAGGGAACTCCTGGCGAGGGGGAAGATTCGGATGAAAATTGGGCGAGATCGGACATCTCCAAAACTCGTCCGTCGCCTCCGCCTTCACCCAGAAGAATTGGGTCTTCCACCCCTTATGCGAGGAGTCCTTCGCTGCGAGTAAGATGCAACTCCTGTTCCTCCTCGCCTGGATGAAGTAGAAGCCCTTCCCCGCCGACGGGTGCGCTTTCAACTCGAAAAAATAGTGAAAGAGGTTGATGGGGGCATCTCTCACCCTTCATATTTACCGGTTGTTCACCAGCATGGTTCCATTATGTCCGTCACATTTTTCTGATTCAGTTCATGTAATTTTCATATTTTCTTTGAGTCATAATTATGTAATTTTATTTTATTTGAGTCATGTCCCTAGGTCTTGTATTTATTTTCCTAAGTTTGAGTGTCATTAGATTGTTTAGTGTGCTATTGGGCCCAATTCATTGGGCTTGGCCCATGAGCCCCCCTACCCCTTCGGTTATTTGTTATTAAGTCTTTTGTCAGGGTCTTATTGTAAAATGTGGGTTTCCTATATATAGGGCCCCATTTCCTTCATTTGAAGGGAATGAATCAATCAATGAAAAATTGCCATTTTGTGAGTTCTATCTTTATTTTTATGGTGGAGTGAATCAATTAGTGAGGTGAGAAGCCTTAGGGAGAGAATCCCATCCATCCCTCTCTTAATCTCTCTTTTTCACTCCACTTTCTCTCTCCTCCACACCCAATTTCGAAAATTTTCTCTCTCCTCCCTTCCCAACCACCACTCTCCCACCTACCCCCATTAAAGACCACTCCCCTTCCCCACACATCCCATTACTCCACCCCCTAGTCCCAAGGGAGCATCCCCAATCACTAAGCCACCCTCCAACCACCTCATCCCTTTCCCAAGCACCCTTCCCTCTCTCCCATGCAACCCTCCACTTCCCTAGGCCATTTGAATTCAAAAATCCCCTTCCCTCCACAGCCCTAGGGCGCCCAAGACCCCTCCCCTTTGGTTAGGGGCGGCCCCCTCTCATCCTCTCCATCTTCCCTTGTTCCCCTCCATCACCCCCACCTTCTACCATCTAGAGTAAGAGGACCTGCAGAAGACCTGAAGCTTGCAGCAGCGACCCTGACCTCCTCGGACGTTCCTGGAATCCCAAGAGTAGTCCATAGAAGCGGCTGCCTGTCCTCTTCGCAACGGCGGTGGTCTCGTCCCCTTCCGAGCTCTGAGCTGACCGGGAGATCCGTTCTCCCACAACTGCGCAGAGCTGCCCCTGCTGAGTACTAGAACCAGATTAGAAGCTCTGCCACGACGAACCCCGGAGGAATCAGCCCACAAGCTCTTCTACAAAGTTCTTCTTCTTCCTGTCTACTTTCATAATCAAGAAGCGGAATTCCGTTCGGCATCCTGTGGCAGGAGTTATCATTTTTCTCCCTCAGCTCTTCGTCCTGCTACCCACAGTCTGCATCGACCAGTCATCAGTGTTCAGAGATCCCTGGTCTTCTCCGCTATCGGCTGGCCTCCCCGTTAGTTTTTCTGCAAAGAGGACTTGTCCACGATTCCAACGACTTTGACGGTGCTCGATTCCGAGTTCGGGAGCTGTCGGGGCATCCTCTGCAACCAGCTGTTGGAAACCAGGAGCTAGCTCTGCAGAGATCCTGATCCAGAGAGAAAGCTTCACCACGGCAAACCCCCGAGGATTCAGGCCACGAGCTCTACTACAAAGTTCTTCTTCTTCCTGTCTACTTTCAGAATCAATAAGCGGAACTCCGTTCGGCATCTCGTGGAAGGAGTTATCCTTTTTCTCCCTCAGTTACACGGTCCTGCTGCCCACAGTCTGCATCGACCAGTAGTATTGTTCTGCGTCCCCTAATCTTCTCCGACATCGGTTGGCTTCCCCGTCAGTTTTTCTGCACAGAAGACTCATCCACGGTTCCAGCGACTCCGACGGTGCATGATTCCGAGTCCGGGAGCTGTCGGGGCACCCTCTGCAACCTACTGCTAGAAATCTGAAGCTGCCAGTCCGAGGGTCTGCCTCCCTGTTCGGGCCTCCATCCAGATCAGCCTCGACACCAGAAGAATTCAGAAAAAAATGGACGACTTCCCTGGCCTCCTACGAAGCTTTTCCAGGTGGTTTCGTCCCAACAAAAATCGGTAGCAGTCGCAGCAGTCGGTTCTCCACTCGGCTGTCAGCACCCACAGAATGCGGGCAGAATCGGCAATCTCCATCTTCGGTGTTCCTTGCTCATTTTCCCCTCCCCGCTTGGCCGGCTGAAGGCCCCTCCCTGCGTGGAGGTAATTTTGGTTGTAATATCCATTAACCCCCACCCCAAGATCCCCCTCCTGCGAGAGGTGTAGTGTTGTAACTTCTCTTGGGCAGGTCAAGCTTCCCCGGCGCGGCGTGTGGGGAACACACGCTTCCCCGCTCGCCCACGTCTCCGACTCGGGGCCGGTGTCCTCACACCGGTCAGGTATATGCTGAACCCTCCCTGGATATTTGTGTTTTCTTAGTATCATTTCTAAGTTCAGCCGGCGAGGAAGAGAGTGCCCGGTCCCGTGATTCCCGATCACGAGTGGCCATCGCGGTTTGAGTGAGGAGAGATCCCCGTACCCTCAAGGCACGGCGTCCGCCCCACTGATGTGGGTGCTCCAATCCAAGGGAGGGGAACTCATTGGCCAAGTCATCACCCTAAGCAGCGTGGTTTAGGCTCTCGAATCCACCCTACCATCACTTAGTCACCACGGGGAAAGGGTTGTGCTGCGATATCGGTCCGCCAACATCGAGTCCGCTAATTTGTAAGTGGGCTTGCAAGTCTAGGTCGAGGTTCATTTGGTTGATACCATTGCACCCTTAGGTCGTGTCACATCAAGTGGTATCAGAGCAAGTCTTTGACTTGTTCTCACAAGTCAAGTCCATGGGCACGCTTGCATTAGAGTTCTCATCGGATCGTTCCATGCATTATACACCTCCCATTGTCATTGAGTCTACAGACCAAAAGGCCCAAATTCCCATCATATCCCAAGCATACCTACCTAATGGGAGCCCCACAGAAATTGACTTCATCTACATGGTAGAAGATAATTGGGTATCCCCCGAAATTGTAGCCACCCTCTCTACGACCGGACAAATTGTGCACAACGGAGACCTAGTCTTCGTTGAATTCCATAAATGGTTTGGAGAGATCAAATACTTTGATGGAGCATGGTGTCAAATTGGTACTTTGGAAGGCCCTTGCATAATCCTAGGGAAACAATGGCTTGATGAACGGAATACCACCTTCCACCCATTGCGTTGGTCTTGCCTAGTTCATCCCCCACATCTCCCGGGAGCCTATGGTTTCAACAACCTTTTGTTCCCTCACCCACCGGAGCCCCATACCCGACCACGATGCCCTCTCAACCCACTTCAAAGAATGAATGAGGTCATGAGTGAACATGAGGAGAACCCGGCCCACAAGACCAAATCCCCGGGATTGGACACCAACCCAAATCCCTTCCCCACATTCAAGGAAATTCATACTCCTATCAATAAGGAAGAAGGACATCAACTCATCCCCGTCCAAACAAACACATACCTCCCCAAACCACTCAATCTCACGCAAAAGGTGGTGACCGTAGGAGAACTCATCATCAAATGGCTCAAGCAAAATCCCATCCCTCATGCCTTGTACTTTCAAACCCCAACCATGGAGCACCCTTTCCAATTAGCACCCATTAACTCCTATCACACCACATTCCAATCCTACTATGAGGTAAATGGTTGGGATGATCTCCTCAAGGGTTTAGAATGGCAACTAAAGTTGACTTGCTTATTGACCATAGGAGCGGCCCACCCAAGAAGACTTAGTCTCATCCACCCATGTGATGGTTCTATCACCTCAGTCTTCACCATTGGTTGCTACACTAGTGACCTCCTTCTCATTCTCCCCATGGATGAAGAACCCATCATGGTCCACTCCACTACCATTAAGATCCCAAGTACCTTGATCGACTGGCCCACTAAAGACCTTGGTCCAGTTACCTTGGGGAAGGATGACCCACCATGCATAGACCATGTGGACATAGAGTTCCTTCCTCTAGGAAGCCCAGTCCATTACCCCTTTGATCCCTTCCAATGGAAGCCTAGTTACCCATGTGATACACCCACCTTACCCACAACTCACCTTTCCCTACCCCAACCAACCATGTTGGACCAAGATCACCTCTTCCAAGACTTGGGCCACACAAAGGGAACCATCGCCATAGACAACATATGCCTAAGAAGCAAGGAAGAGCCCCTCTCCATAATGCCCACCTTCCTAGATCCTTTTGACCCTTTCACATGGAAGTTCAAAGGCCATCCCACACCCATACACATAGAAGTCATCTTTGGGATAGGAATGCATAAGTCTTGGCACAACACATCACTTGGCATGATTCATAAGACGGGTCCATTCATTCACATCACCCACATGTCAAGTAGGAAGCATGAATGGACCATTTTCGATGTAATGGTCCACCTCCATTCATCATGAGTCTTAAGCATGATAGGTGCATTCTTGGATGTCCGGGTCCCCCGGCATTTGCCACCCCTTTGCATGATAGAGCTACATTTGGAGGTCCAGGCCCTCCTATCCTCACTAATCTTCATAGGGAGCCTAGACATGCTAGGTCCACATTTGGGTGCCCGGGACCCCCAACATCCAATAGAGTGCTAGCATTCACCAACTATGTCTCAGGATTGCATACTTGCAGGCCCATCATAAAAGGCAAAAGGATTTGTCAAAGGCGAATTGATACCCGCAAAAGAAACCAAGACTTCCAAGAGGGTGACTATCTGATGGTCAGGATGAAGAGGCTCTTCCCTAGAGTCGCCTCTACGCTCAGGGATCGAGAGACTGGACCCTTTAAGGTCTTGGGGCGATTGAGCATAAATGCCAATGAGTTGGTCCTTCTGAAGGAATATGGGGTCAACCCTCATTGTAGTGTGGCGGACCTTGTGCCCTGCAAGGGCCCCGCGGTGGCACCTAGCGAGGATATTGAGCCCATACCCCCTTTTAAGAGTGACCCCACCAATAAGAATCCCCTTCTAACCTTGAGAGCCCGGCATGAGCACAAAGATTTGATACTAGTTAAACATAATGACACCATCAGGAGCAGGGCAATCCAGCAGTATCTTGTGAGGTGGAAGGGCCGGCCACGATGGTGGACACATGGGCGAGCTAGGAAAGACTCTTACTCGACGGAGTCGAGCTCTTCGCACCCCGGGAGTATGATGGGGGCATCTCTCACCCTTCATATTTACCGGTTGTTCACCAGCATGGTTCCATTATGTCCGTCACATTTTTCTGATTCAGTTCATGTAATTTTCATATTTTCTTTGAGTCATAATTATGTAATTTTCATTTTATTTGAGTCATGTCCCTAGGTCTTGTATTTATTTTCCTAAGTTTGAGTGTCATTAGATTGTTTAGTGTGCTATTGGGCCCAATTCATTGGGCTTGGCCCATGAGCCCCCCTACCCCTTCGGTTATTTGTTATTAAGTCTTTTGTCAGGGTCTTATTGTAAAATGTGGGTTTCCTATATATAGGGCCCCATTTCCTTCATTTGAAGGGAATGAATCAATCAATGAAAAATTGCCATTTTGTGAGTTCTATCTTTATTTTTATGGTGGAGTGAATCAATTAGTGAGGTGAGAAGCCTTAGGGAGAGAATCCCATCCATCCCTCTCTTAATCTCTCTTTTTCACTCCACTTTCTCTCTCCTCCACACCCAATTTTAAAAAATTTTCTCTCTCCTCCCTTCCCAACCACCACTCTCCCACCTACCCCCATTAAAGACCACTCCCCTTCCCCACACATCCCATTACTCCACCCCCTAGTCCCAAGGGAGCATCCCCAATCACTAAGCCACCCTCCAACCACCTCATCCCTTTCCCAAGCACCCTTCCCTCTCCCCCATGCAACCCTCCACTTCCCTAGGCCATTTGAATTCAAAAATCCCCTTCCCTCCACAGCCCTAGGGTGCCCAAGACCCCTCCTCTTTGGTTAGGGGCGGCCCCCTCTCATCCTCTCCATCTTCCCTTGTTCCCCTCCATCACCCCCACCTTCTACCATCTAGAGTAAGAGGACCTGCAGAAGACCTGAAGCTTGCAGCAGCGACCCCGACCTCCTCCGGACGTTCCTGGAAGCCCAAGAGTAGTCCATAGAAGCGGCTGCCTGTCCTCTTCGCAACGGCGGTGGTCTCGTCCCCTTCTGAGCTCCGAGCTGACCGGGAGATCCGTTCTCCCACAACTGCGCAGAGCTGCCCCTGCTGAGTACCAGAACCAGATTAGAAGCTCTGCCACGACGAACTCCGGAGGAATCAGCCCACAAGCTCTTCTACAAAGTTCTTCTTCTTCCTGTCTACTTTCATAATCAAGAAGCGGAATTCCGTTCGGCATCCTGTGGCAGGAGTTATCATTTTTCTCCCTCAGCTCCATCATCCTGCTACCCACAGTCTGCATCGACCAGTCATCAGTGTTCAGAGATCCCTGGTCTTCTCCGCTATCGGCTGGCCTCCCCGTTAGTTTTTCTGCAAAGAGGACTTGTCCACGATTCCAACGACTTTGACGGTGCTCGATTCCGAGTTCGGGAGCTGTCGGGGCATCCTCTGCAACCAGCTGTTGGAAACTAGGAGCTAGCTCTGCAGAGATCCTGATCCGGAGAGAAAGCTTCACCACGGCAAACCCCCGAGGAATCAGGCCACGAGCTCTACTACAAAGTTCTTCTTCTTCCTGTCTACTTTCAGAATCAATAAGCGGAACTCCGTTCGGCATCCCGTGATAGGAGTTATCCTTTTTCTCCCTCAGTTACACGGTCCTGCTGCCCACAGTCTGCATCGACCAGTCGGTATTGTTCTGCGTCCCCTAATCTTCTCCGACATTGGTTGGCTTCCCCGTCAGTTTTGCTGCACAGAAGACTCATCCACGGTTCCAGCGACTCTGACGGTGCATGATTCCGAGTCCGGGAGCTGTCGGGGCACCCTCTGCAACCTACTGCTAGAAATCCGAAGCTGCCAGTCCGAGGGTCTGCCTCCCTGTTCGGGCCTCCATCCAGATCAGCCTCGACACCAGAAGAATTCAGAAAAAATTGGACGACTTCCCTGGCCTCCTACGAAGCTTTTCCAGGTGGTTTCGTCCCCAACAAAAATCGGTAGCAGTCGCAGCAGTCGGTTCTCCACTCGGCTGTCAGCACCCACAGAATGCGGGCAGAATCGGCAATCTCCATCTTCGGTGTTCCTTGCTCATTTTCCCCTCCCCGCTTGGCCGGCTGAAGGCCCCTCCCTGCGTGGAGGTAATTTTGGTTGTAATATCCATTAACCCCCACCCCAAGATCCCCCTCCTGCGAGAGGTGTAGTGTTGTAACTTCTCTTGGGCAGGTCAAGCTTCCCCGGCGCGGCGTGTGGGGAACACACGCTTCCCCGCTCGCCCACGTCTCCGACTCGGGGCCGGTGTCCTCACACCGGTTAGGTATATGCTGAACCCTCCCTGGATATTTGTGTTTTCTTAGTATCATTTCTAAGTTCAGCCGGCGAGGAAGAGAGTGCCCGGTCCCGTGATTCCCGATCACGAGTGGTCATCGCGGTTTGAGTGAGGAGAGATCCCCGTACCCTCAAGGCACGGCGTCCGCCCCACTGATGTGGGTGCTCCAATCCAAGGGAGGGGAACTCATTGGCCAAGTCATCACCCTAAGCAGCGTGGTTTAGGCTCTCGAATCCACCCTACCATCACTTAGTCACCACGGGGAAAGGGTTGTGCTGCGATATCGGTCCGCCAACATCGAGTCCGCTAATTTGTAAGTGGGCTTGCAAGTCTAGGTCTGAGGTTCATTTGGTTGATACCATTGCACCCTTAGGTCGTGTCACATCAGAGGTCCAAGGAAGGAAAAATGTCGTGCTGACGACAGAGAATCCGAAAGGCGGAAAGAAGGAGATACGAGTTGGCCACCAACTGAATAGGCGCCAACTGGAAAAACTCGAGAAGCTTAAGTACAAAAGGCTCGAAGGGAAGGCGGACCCCACTCTTCCAAGCCAGAAGAAAAGTGCAAATGTGCCCCGTACGGCTATCCAGGCTCGTCTCATACGGGGCGGCGGCAGCAAAGCTGTACCTGAGAGGCAAGCGAAAGTGATGCTCCAGCTTCCTCACCTCGGCCTCCCCCAACTCACTGCAGTTAGGGACGGGCTCCCGCCTCACCTGCTCGACTTCCAGAGGTAGATCAGCCATCGAGCCGGAAGATGATCCCTCGCGCGAGCTCAAAGACTCCGGGGGGGAAGGAAGTTGCCGGACCACCTCCGCGGTTATCCTCGCCAACTCCTCAAACGCTGTCGCAAGACTTTGCGTCTCCACTATGCCCTCACGGCGCATCAAGGAGCCCAATAAGCAAAGAAACTAAGGAAAGCCTAAAACCCTGAGAAGCCTAGAACGACGAACAGTGCCCAACGCCTATAAAACCCTGGAGGAAGGCGGCGCGTCATTCCGTGCTCCGAGAAAAGGGGGGCCCCTTCGTTTCAAATCCGTCAGGATCATCATTACGGGCCCAGGCGACCACTACACGTGGCTCCATAACGCCAACAGAATTCCACCCACCTGAGCCACGCCGGTCCAAAGCCTCAAAAGCTACTCGACCGAGCCTTCATGGCTCGGGAGTAGGAGGGGGACAAGTGGAGAGGGGGATTTCTGTATCCCACCCAAGAGCAGCCCAACAAGACCCAACAGGGTCCAACGAGGCAAGCTCGCCAGAGTGACAGCCCACAGGGCCCACTCAGGAAAGAAAAGCCCAATGAACAAACACTCGAGGAACCAACTCTCCCCGGCGGCCCCTAGGCTCGGAGGGCCCGAGTGATGGTCAGGTCACAAGGAGGGTCCGGCCCAAGCCGTCTCCCCGCCCGAGAGAGACAGGCATTAGCCGACCTATCCGACCCCTCTTTCACCGAGCTATGCACATTGCCCGGACAGGACTGGCGTTTCAGAAGCTCGGCCAGACCAGGCATTATCCGTTCGTGCTGCCGTTAAGAGTCCCCAACGGACAGGGGAATCAAGAAGTCACCGGACTTCAAGGCGATAACGTTCGCACGATAAGGCCATGAAAGCCCACGTTGAGGACGTAACTCCCGCCGGAGACCCCTCAGCTTGCAGGACTCTTGAAGACGGCGCACTATTTAAACCAGGGACACCCTCCGGTGGAAGGAGAGCCATCAAGGTACTCATACACCCAAACTCCTGAGCAATCCGCTTCACCCTCTAGTGGAGAGGAATCTCGCGCACTAGTTTTTCTCCTCCCCATTATTGCTTCCACCACAGCTCTACTGACTTAGCCATCGGAGGGTTTTTCCCCAGGGAAACCCCCTGGGCCCTCTGATACGTTTCCCTATCTTGCAGTTCATCTTCTGGTGATCCACAGCCCGCTCAGGACACATCGCGAGATTTCGCCTCTTCAATCTTGTTTCAAAATAAACATGAAGCCTTAATGCCCTTGCATGTTTTTTGAATCTCGCCCCTCCCCTTTTCCTTTAATAGAGGCGGCTAAAATGACAAACGTCGGGCGGCAGTTGACCGTCCCGAACAGGAGTTAGAGGATCGGAGCAACTACAACATGAGGAGTTGCCCTGAGACGTCCTAAAGCTGAAGGTTTCTCTCCAGGTGTCGAGGAGAGAGGTAAGGGGGGAGAGAGTGGAGAGATATGAGGATAGAACGGCATCGAGGTTTGGGACAAGAGGAGGGCACTGGGTGCCCTGGCGATGAAACTTTGGGAGAAACAGCGACTGGGCACGTCGCTTCCTCAGGGTTACTACAGATTGGAGGAGAGTCGGAGCTCATGGTGGAGGAGCTCCTAGAGCTGGTGCAATCTCCACCGGTAGAGCAGAGGGCAGCTCAGCCAACAGCCTCGGGTTCGAGAGCTTCGCGGCCATCGGGGTTGCCAGAGAGGCTGGAGGACGACGAGGAGCACTGCCAGAGAGGGTGGGCACGCGTGGCACGATGAGGCAATTGCTGCGTCGCACAGCTCTAGGAGACCTCCCTACAGGGACCTCTGCCTTAGGAGGGAGAAGAGAGATGGCCAGGAGGGTGATGTGAGTTGCTTGTACACCCACCACCTTGCTGTATGGTGTACATAGCACCTTATATAGACTCACGAACGAAATGGGTCGTGTTCGAGTGATTTGTCTGCCCTTTGCGCGTTCCTTCTCCTTTACGCCTCTTTTCTTCCACGTTATTCCCATGTGGTGTGTTCGACAAGATTTTGCCCCGAAATGGGGGAATCTTGTCTGGTTGTGGCCATGCTTTTCAATGGGAATCTCGTGTCGGAGTTGGCAATGATGACTTTCCAACTCCATTCCTATGCGGCATTTCAAATCTCGCGACAGATGCGTCCCTTTTTTGCGGGAATCTTCAACAATGACGACTTTAAGCACCATTCTCATGCGACAATTCAAACCTCCCGACATATGCATCCCTTTCCTTTTTCTTTTTCATTACACTCAATCAGGTGCCTGCCAAGAATTAGACCGCCCCTCAGTGAGCGGGGAGCAGGTGGACATGTCATTTCGCCGCTCATATGAGACTTGGAAGAATGATGCCCTATCACGAGGGTCACCAACAGAGATAATGGCGATTGCCACCTCTGACGTCTTCCAATCCTATAAATATCTCCCCTTTCACTCGACTTGGGAACACCAGAGTCGTGAGAGCTAATTGAAGAGTGAAAATTTGTAAAAAGGGGGTAGTGAGAGTTGCCCAATTTTTAGGATGGAGGGTGAATCTAGCTTCAGGGCAGAAGGTGAGTCTTCCCGCTCCTCGAAGAGGAGCAGATCCGGCAGCAGTTCCCGGAGACTTTCAGAGATCGAAGGGCAATTCAGTGAGAGGACCCAATCGTAGCTCGTAAGTGCATCCTTTCCTTTCTTCCTTCATCCTTCATCCTTCCTCTCCTTTTCCTAGCAATGTACCTCTTTCCAACTTCTTTCATTTTTGTAGAGTATAATGAGGTCACACATCTCCTGGGAGCTGGTGGTGGCTGCATATCGGGATCTCCCGGACTTCCAGAAGGCCCGACTAGACGTGATGGGGTTCGGAGCCTTTCTATGAATTGAGCCGATCAAGCTCGACATCGCCTTTATCCAAGCATTGCGTGAAAGATGGGACCCAGTAAGTCGGGCATTCCTGATGCCGTGTGGGCACATGGTGCCCAGTCTGGAAGATATGGTCCGAATCACGGACCTCAAAGTGGATGGCGAGGCAGTGACTGGCGTCACCTATGCGGACTACCGAGAAGGTGCCCAAAAGCTACTGGGGTTAGACCTGGATGGTCGGGAGAACATGTCAGTTGCCAGGGCGTCCATCATGGAGGTGTTAGGGCTTACTGACACTCGTCCACGGGACGACGAATCCCTGGAGGAATTCATGGAGAGGGCTGAAAGAGGTGCCCGTGCTGTATACTGTGTGCATGCCAGCAACTGGAAGAGGACCAACATGGACTTGAGGAGGTTTCTCCTCTTTCTATTGGGAAAATTGCTACTAGGCTCTAAGCCGGACAACATCCACTGTCGTTTCCTAGAGCTGCTAGTAGACTTGGAGAGAGTAGGATAGTATGCCTGGGGAGCTGCCGTGTTGGCATATCTATTTACAGGTCTGTACTAAAGGACAGACCGAGAGATGACAGTAAGTGGGTTTACGCCCTTCATCCAGGTAATAGATTTTCTTTTCTCTTTTTCTTCTTTTTTTGTGTTTTATTTTATATTTTTTTTGTTTTTGTTGATGCCAATAACGCATGATGGCGTAGCTATGGAGCTACTATTACCTTCCAATGGGGAGAGCTCGGCACTGGCGACCAGTGACGGTCCCGCTGGCTAGACGGTGGCAACCCATCATGAGCACATCACCTCTATCCTACCAACTGATGGTGTTAAGACGGGAGCTACAAGAGTTCCCTGCAACGATGGTAGGATTCTTTTTCTCTTTATTTGTATTTTTTTATTTATCTATTTTTTGTCATCATTTTTTTGTATTTTTAGCTAACTAAGAAGACATGTGCAACCTAACATAGGTGAACTAGAGGCCTTACTCAAACATGGTCAACGCCGACCAGCCGTGGGTAATAGAAGCCGTGCCCAGTTTGGACGAGACCCCTGGCTCCATTGCTTGAATGAAATTGAGCTCCTCAGACTACGATTAGCCATGAGGACCCTAGGGCTTGCCCAGGAATGGGTAGACATGACTACATCACCCCGCGTCGGAAAGAAGACACGCGGGCCAGCAACCTGCGTAGATTGGCGGGTGCGCTTCCCCGAATAGTACGAAGACTGGTAGCGGGGTGGCACGCTCGTGGAATCACAGGCGCAAGACAACGAGGATTACTTGTGCCTCTATAGGACAATGTACGCGGAGCGGCTCCAGCCAGTGGGGCTTGTGGGGGTAAAATAAAAACACCATTTTTTTATATTTACATATTTTTTGTTATTATTTTTTTGTGATTATATATATTTTTGATTTTCAGGAATGTGGAAGGACTGGGCAAGTTGAGGTGCTGCACTTGTTGCTCTTGAAGCATTTCAAATGGAGGATCTTCATCCTCTTCACTATTGCCGGGTATCCCTTCAGTTGGTTCATCCTTGGCCTTAGCGTCAATTGAACGTTTGGGATCTTCATCTGCATCCATAATTTCAATAGATTTATTTGTCAGTTTTATCTCAGATTCATCAAAAATCACTTGAGGACTTTCCTCAACAACCAAAGTCCTCTTATTAAATCATTGATAGGCTCTAGAGTTAAGTGCATAGCCTAGGAAAATTCCTTTGTCACTTTTCTCATCAAACTTACCTAGGTTGGACTTACCATTGTTCAAGATGAAACATGGGCATCCAAAATGTTTAAGATGGGAAATATTTGGTTTCTTACCCTTGTAGAGCTCATAAGAAGTTTTCTTCAAAATGGGCCTTACCATCGCCCTGTTGATGATGTAACACATACTTACCGCCTTAGTCCAAAAATATTTTGGTAGAGAATTTTCACTTAACATGGTCCGCGCCATGTCTATCAATGTTCTATTTTTCCTCTCCACTACTCCATTTTGTAGGGACATTCTTAGTGATGAGAAGTTGTGCGTGTACCCCTCCTCTTCACAAAAATTACTGAACTCATGATTTTCAAATTCACCACCATAATCACTTTGGATGGTAGTGATAAGGTAGCCTCTATCATTTTTGATTTTCCTACAGAACACTTCAAACTCCGTCAAAGCATCACTTTTATTGGCTAAAAATAAAACCCATGTAAATCTGGAGTACTCATCAACAATAACAAATCCAAAAGATTTACCTCCTAGGTTGGATGTTCTAGTAGGGCCAAAAAGATCAAGATGCAGTAATTCTAGAGACCGGGAGGTAGAAACAATGTTCTTATTTTTGAAACATATGCGTGTTTGCTTGCCTTTTGTGCAAGCCTCACAGATTTGGTCACTTTCAAATTTTAATTTAGGCAATCCGTTCACCAAGTCATGTCTAGACAATTTGGAGAGTACTCCAAAACTAGCATGACCTAATCTTCGGTGCCATAGCCGTGCATTCTCATGATTGTTTGCAATCAAGCACACATCATCACACGAGACATCATCAATATCAATAATATAGATATTATTATTTCTTTTTCCAATGAATTTGATCTCATTTGTGTTCTTATTCATGACAATGCAATAGATTTCATCAAAAATAATCTTGAATCCTTTGTTGCATAACTGGCTTATGCTTAAAGATTATGATGTAAGCCCTTTACCAAAAACACATTCTCGATAAGAGTTTCAGAATTCTTACCTATATTGTCGATTCCAATGATTTTACCTTTGTCTTTACCTCCAAAAGTAACTGAACCTCCATCCTTATCTTACAGTGTAGAGAACACATTCTTGTCCCCTGTCCTATGCCTTGAACAGCCGCTATCCAAGTACCATTTGCTCCCCCTGGCTTCAATACATATCTGCAAGAACCAACATTCTCATGCAATTGTTTTTGGTACCCAAACGTATTTGGGACCATGGGAGTTAGTCCAATTTTGCACATATCTTTTCTTTGTCCAAGCAACATGATTTCTATGTGAGTTTTGTCTAAACAAAAAATGAGCACTAATATGACCAAAACGACCACAATGAAAGCAATTGACACTTGAAGACCTTCCTGGAAATTGGCGTGGGTTTGGTTGAACATGTATTGGCTTAGAGTATGAACATGAAGCACAATCATTTCCTTTTTCATGCACATAGGATGTAGTGATCTTATGCTCAAAGGATTTTTTGTTTTGGGGAGTATATCCCAATCCTTCCTTTTGGAAGTTAACTTTAACTCCTAACAAGTTATCTAAATTTTGTTTGCCCTTGACAAACCTAGAGAGAGTGAACTGTAAGTCAGTTACCTCTTTATTCAAGTTCACATTTTTATTTTCAATTTCTGAAATGGAGGATGTCAGAATTTCTTTTTCATTTTTGAGCTTTTCACAAACTTTTTCAATTTCAGACATTTTACATGATAGCTCCTCTTTGGCTTTTTCAAGATCTGAAATCGTTTGAAGCAAAGTTTCTTTTTCTTATGTTAACTCAGCCCATTCTTGTTCCAGTTTCTCGAATTTAACAAAAATATTCTCATGTGATAAATCATAAATTTTTTTTGAGAGTTTTATTTTCAGATCTGATTTTTCTATATTTTGTATACAACTTTTCATATTTAGTCTCCCATTATTCATTTGAAATAAAATCAGGGTCAGAATTTACCTCCGTCGAATCATCTTCATGTGCCATGAGACACAAGCTTTTCACTAGCTCTTGGATCTCCTCATCGGACGGTTCGTCCTCTTCGTCGCTCCATGTGGCGACCATTGCTTGGGGTTTCTTGAATTCTTCTTTCTTGAACTTTTTCTTCAAATCTGGGCACTCTCCTCTCATGTTCCCAGGCTTCTTGCATTCATAGCAGATGACATTATTGGGCTTGCTAGACTCGCCCTTTTGAATGGGCTTCCTTTGCCCCTTTCTGAAATTGCCTTGGAAATTTCTTTTCTTTCTCAGAAATCTCTTTACTTGGCGAGTTATCATGGCCAAGTCTTCTTCTTCATTGCTTCCCTCGCTTGATTCCTCTTCTTGAAAGTCCTCATCCGATTGGTGAGCTTTCAATCCAATCACTTTCTTCTTCTTCTTATCTTCCTCAACTGTTCTCTTCATGTTTATCTCATAGGTCATGAGTGACCCTATGAGCTCGTCCAAACAAAGTGTGGACAAATTTTTTGAATCCTAAATTCCTGTGGCTTTTGTGTGTCACGCCGACGGAAGTGATCTCTGAACTTTCCTGACAAGATCGGAGTTTGTGTACTCCTTCCCGAGGCTTTTGAGACCATTTGTGATCTCCGTTAATCTCGCAAACATTTCTGAAATGGTTTCTTCATGCTTCATTTTGAACATCTCATAATCTCTGACAAGTAAATTGGCCTTGGTCTCCTTGACCTATGAGGTTCCCTCATATATGAGCCGCAACTTGTCCCATATCTCCTTCGCTGAACTACACATGGATACACGAGAGAACTCATTAGGATGTATAGCACATTGCATAATATTCATAGCATTAAAATTTATAGTGCATTTCTTAATTTCCTCAGGTGTCCATTTTTCTTCATCATCCGAGAGTTTATACGGACCCTTGTCCACAACCCTCCAGATCTCATACTCTTCGGCTCTCAGAAAGACGTGCATTCTATTTTTCAAATAGGAGTAATTTGAGCCATCGAAGTATGGAGGACGATGGATGGAATGACCCTCAGGCATCATACCCTTGTTTGCCATTGATCTGGATCTTACTCTAGATCGTTAGATCTGAAGGAAATAGAGCCTTAGCTCTGATACCAATTGAAGTCCCGTGATCAATGACACCCAAGAGAGGGGTGAATTGGGTGTTTACAAACTTTTAACAAAATCTTGCCCAATTCAAACAAGTGTGAATAAAAGCCGTAATGAATTTCAGAACTATATGAAAACACACAGATCTAATAGAATCTATCGCACTCAACCGATCTTAGGTACGATGACAGAGGTGAGAATCCGAAGATTCTACTCACGCAAGGTGTTATCTTCCTGACAAGGTTTACCTTGCTGATCCGAACCCACCTTTTAATATTCTCGAGATCTAACATGAGAATGATAAATTATTCTAGATCTAACTCAGACAACACAACCAACTTAATCTACGTGTGTGCTGCACAGAATGGGGATAGAAGAAAAGGAATAAACCACACAAAAGATAGTAATTTTTAGGTGGTTCGGATGCAACAACAGCAACCTACGTCAACCCCTCATGATCTATGATGATTCCCACACTATCTTGTAAGAGATCACAAGATCAAAAACACACACACACATACGTGAGGAGTTCGGAACTCCCATGAAGGTGCACAGGCATCGAATCACAAAGATATGTGAAGACTAGAAGACAGACAGACACACACACACACACACACACACACACACACACACACACACACACACACACACACACACACACACACACACACACACACACACACACACACACACACACACGGATCTATGTAGATCCACACACACACAAGTGTTTAAAAGTACAAGATCACACACTTGAAGCTTGATGAAAAATAAAGGCGTGACACAAAATGAAAAACTTAGATTTAAGGTCCCCCTTAATGGATGAGGATGATCTTGGATGAAGCTTCCTCCTCAGTTTGATCTTCACTTGAATGGCCTAAAGATGATCTTCAAAAACTTGGAAATGGATGAAGAAGTTCTTCCCCGAAACACTGTTCACGAAGCTACAGTGGCAGCACTCTTTCTCCCCTTGATAGCCTCTTTGATATCCCACTTGTGATTAGGGTTTTTGACCCCAATATGAAGTATTTATAGATCTTGGATGGTCAAGGGACATGCAAGGAACCAGATCCACAAATCATGGCAAGTTTGGTGACTTTGGGATTAAACAAACACAATGAAAGGAGCTTCCCACGTTGAAGAACACAAGTCAACAATTGTTGCCTCGAAGCTGGCGGTCGACCGGCAGGAGGGGGCGGTCGACCAGAAATTTACAGAGTTTGAGCTTTTCATCGCTGGGAAAACTGGTCGACCGGCCCTTGATTGGCGGTCGACCGCTGGCTGGAAAATCTGTATTTTTAAGAGAGTTAGCCAATAAAACATGATCTGTGAGCAGTTTATTTTATGACCACGTCCTGTTCCAATCAAAATGAGTTGGTTGAGCTTATCCTGGTCAATACATTGAATCCAAGGTGAATTTAGGCATTTGCTTGCTTAAGGAAGGCTTGAGAGTGGTTTAAGCTAGTTTTTACTTAGGTAGTAATTCCGGGGTTTTGTTATCATTAAAATCACCTGGAGAGACTCAACAATCTCCCCCTTTTTGATGATGACAAAACTCTAGATTACAAGAGCATTGGCATGCCTTTAAGCAACTTGGAGCCTAGTAATGTCGATAAACCACAAGGTGAATAAAACAGCCATTCAACACAGTATTTGCCAAATAGATAGGAAATGAAACACAAGAGCCAACCAATTGAGATCAAACACCAATAACATTCATTTCATCATTCCATTACAGGGTACATTGATGCTTGAGACAATGAGTGCAAGACTCTAGACACTGGACACATGCGACAAAGCAAATGCAGAACTGACACAATGCCTCACCAATGATCATGCATACAAACATACGAACATAGCAACATAAAATACATAAGACCTGCAGTACTACTTCTCCCCCTTTGGCATCATCAAAGAAGGGATAGGATAGTCGAACAGAGACCCAAAAGACAAAAGATGAAAGGACACAGACTGGATGTGGAAAACTAAGAGACATCCTCATTTGTCATCTGCAGGAGGCTGGGCATCTGGTGGAGGAAGAGGCACATAGCCAAGACGCTGCCGAATGTCTCCAAGTAAGTGGTCGTGATGCTGAAGACGGTGCTGGATATGGTTTAGTGTTTGATCCCTATCATAGTCACGGAACTGCATATTCAGGAGAATGCAGTTCATAGCATGAAAAGCTTCACGTGAATCATCATGGCTCTGGATGAGAGTGGTCATGTTGGTGGAGAGAGTGTGCATCTGAGTGGCTAAGGAATCTAAAGCTTTAGAGAAAGAGTTTGGATGCTGTGGTAAAGATTCCAGCATGGTGCCCATGGTTGCAATATTTTTCCCAAAGGTAGAAAGTTGTTCCCCAAAGGCATCCACCCGAGTTTCCAGCCCAGTGAATCGCCTGTCAAAAGTCTCATAGTCTACCCAAGAGTGTTGTACGGCCCCCTGAGTAGAAGACTCTCCAGGATAGAACTGTGGTGGAGGAGGCACCTCGGGATCTATATGATGAGGTGAAGGTGGAGGAGGCTGCTCCTCAGCCTGACCTGGAGGGTGGACATCCCGTTGATCCTGCTGCTGCTCTTGTTCCTGATCTTCCTCACTATCAACTTCTTCTCCATAAACAAGCAAATCCCGACGTAACTCACCATCGGGACCATAGTAATATCCAAAATCTATAAAGATCTTATGCTTATTATATATATCATCTTGTCGAACATAAATGAATTGTTCATCTGCCAAATTGATCCCAGCATGGATGAATATGCCGATCAACTGTGAAGCATAGGGCAAGGATCGCCGTAAATTAGTTCGGCAAGTTCCAATAAGAGTCGTCATGAGGCGACCCATGTTGACTTGAATCCCATTCATAACATTGTAAAATAGGAACTTGTGAACCTCTGTCACTTCATTTCTGCTGCCACTCTTTGGATAAATGAGGGAGGTAAACATATGGTGCAATATACACTGCAATGGTGGAAAATGATTTGCATTCAATACGATTAAGTTGCTGACACCATACACATAATCACAACTGGCCATAGGAAGAAAAGTTTCTGCAACAGCTCCATGACCAAAAACCATGTCGACTCCTCTAGCCGCAACTCCTAAACCCCGCTTAAACAGATCAAGAGTAATATGCATCTCAATTCCTTGAACAACTGTAAATAATTCCTCATTCCTTTCGATCAAGTTCCCATAAAACTGCTGCACTAGATTGGGGTAATATTGGGTATATCTAGTGACAAAATCAGTCCAACCTAGTTGAATCTCAAAGATAGCACATAAATTGGGCAAAAGCTCGTTCACCTCATTGAAATCGACCAGTCGAGGGTCGATAATAGGACGAGGAGGCAACCGAGGTGCACGATGAGGTGCAGGTGCTCGCTGTGGTGGAGGAGTCGGGGCCTCTCATCTCTGGCCACTAGCTTCCTTATGGGCAAGACGCCGAGAGCTCCGTCTAGGCGGCATCCTGAACTAGAAAACCTGGTGGAAACCCTTGAAAGGATGACTCTCATCCTAGGGGAGGAGGTTGAACCAAACGACACACCAATGGCTTGCAAAAGCCTTCTCCACAGCCTAGAACCTAGGAGGTAGCTCCACGAACACACAAACGGCCAAATGGAGTTCATCCTGAAACCATGACAAACACGCCGGATCTTGTGCGGGTGGAGGAATGATGAGGTTTAGGGGCTTGGAAGGTGGAGAATTGTGGTTCTAGGGTTAGGGAAAAGTGTTGGAGGAAGAGTGGAGGTGATAGAATGAAAGGATGGGGTGTTAGACCCCCTTATAAGAGGGTTCGGATGTGGTTTGATCGGGCCGGTTTGCCACCACCGGTCGACCGGTGCGGGGCGGCGGTCGACCGCTAGCCCCAAAAATCCCATTTTTGTATTTTTTTAATTCTTTCCTTTCCTTTTCTTTTCTTTTCTCCTTTTTGTTTTGTTTTGTATGGGGGCCATCATCCGACCTTCTGATTGGAGCCAACAACATGAAGTGAAGATAAAGAGAAGATATGGAGATATGAGGAAGGTTCTCTAACTCCCCCTCAGAAGGTGCCTTAGGTCCGGCATCATTGGGTCCGCATTTATTTAACCAAGGAATATCTGGCCTTAGAAATATTTTTCAAGGAGGGCTATATACAGGAGTGTATATGAACATACAAGGTATTAAAAATGAATACAGATAATATGCATGTTAATCTACCCTTGATGCATATGAGTTTCTACAAGTGCGGTTCTTATTCTAAGTGCAGACCTATGTATGTATGCTCTCACCCTTGCACATCCCAAGTTCTCTTCTTATCTTGCTAAATTGATCCTAGTTTAGGGGTTTTGTGAAAATATCAGCTAGTTGATTGTGTGTGTCAGTGAAATTCAATTCAAAGACCCATTTTCCTACATGATCTCTCATAAAATGATGTCGAATGTCAATGTGTTTTGTCCGAGAATGTTGAACATGATTTTTTGACAAGCTAATTGCACTGGTATTATCACACAAGATTGGCACACATTTCATTTCAACATCCAAATCAAGCAATTGATTTTTGATCCAAAGTACTTGGGCTCCACAACTACCGACGGCTACATATTCAGCCTCGGCCGTTGAGAGAGCTACTGAATGTTGTTTCTTGGAGGCCCATGAGACTAGGCACCCACCAAGAAACTGACAGTACCCACTAGTACTTTTGTGATCTACAATACATCCGGCATAGTCCGCATCGGTGTAAGCAATCAAATCAAATGAACTACCAATGGGAAACCACATGCCAAAATCTATTGTGCCAATTAAGTATCTAAAAATGCGTTTAACAGCCATTAGATGAGATTCTTTAGGACTTAACTGAAAACGAGCACATAGACATACACTGAATTGAATGTTAGGGCGGCATGCTATGAGATACAGTAGTGATCCGATCATACCTCGAAACAGTGTAGGATCTACTGTTTTACCATTTCCATCTTTGTCTAACTTCGAGGTTGTGGCCATTGGAGTTGACAAAGGTTTCGCTTCAGCCATCCCAAATTTTTTAACAGCTCCAGTGTGTACTTAGCTTGATTGATAAAAATATCCTCGGGTGTTTGCTTCACCTACAATCCAAGAAAGAATTTCAGTTCACCCATTAAGCTCATCTCAAATTCTCCTTGCATGATTTCTATAAATTCTTCACATAAGACATTGTTAGTAGCTCCAAAAATAATGTCATCCACATATACTTGAACTACTAATATGTCTTTACCTGATTTACTCGTGAAGAGTGTTTGGTCAACCTTACCTCTTTTGAAACTATTTTCCATGAGGAATGAACTGAGTCTTTCATACCATGCCCTTGGTGCTTGTTTTAATTCGTACAAGGCCTTTTGTAACTTGTACACATGCTTTGGATGCTTTGTATCTTCAAAACCTGGAGGTTGCTCTACAAAAACATCCTCCTTGATGTAACTGTTAAAAATGTAGATTTGACATCCATTTGAAATAGTTTGAAGTTCAAAGAGCAAGCATAGGATAGTAAAATCCGGACTGCCTCTAATCTAGCGACCGGTGCAAAAGACTCATCAAAATCAATACCCATCTCCTGGCTATACCCTTTGGCTACAAGCCGGCCCTTGTTCCTAACAACCAATCCCGTATCATTTAATTTGTTTCTGAAAATCCAACGGGTTCCAATTGTGGGATGATTCTTAGGACGTGGCACGAGAGTCCACACTTTGTTCCTTTCGAACTGCTGTAGCTCTTCATGCATAGCCTGAATCCAGGATTCATTTTAGAAGAGCTTCATGAATATCCTTAGGCACTTCTTGTGAAATTAAGGCTATCAAATCCTCTTCTTCTACTTGCCTTAATGAAGATCTTGTTCTTACCCCATCTTCAAGGTTACCTATGATGTTTTCAGTGGGGTGATCTTTCAAGAATGTGGAAGGACTGGGCAAGTCGAGGTGCTACACTTGTTGCTCTTGAAGCGTTTCAATTGGAGGATATTCATCCTCTTCACTCTTGCTGGGTATCCCTTCAGTTGGTTCATCCTTGGCCTTAGCATCAATTGAACGTTTGGGATCTTCATCTGCATCCATAATTTCAATAGATTGATTTGTCAGTTTTAGCTCAGATTCATCAAAAATCACATGAGGACTTTCCTCAACAACCAAAGTCCTCTTATTAAACAATCAATAGGCTCTAAAGTTAAATGCATAGCCTAGGAAAATTCCTTTGTCACTTTTCTCATCAAACTTACCTAGGTTGGACTTACAAATGTTCAGGATGAAACATAGCCATCCAAAAGGTTTAAGATGGGAAATATTTGGTTTCTTACCCTTGTAGAGCTCATAAGAAGTTTTCTTGAAAATGGGCCTTACCATCGCCCTGTTGATGATGTAACACGTACTTACCGCCTCAGTCCAAAAATATTTTGGTAGAGAATTTTCACTTAACATGGTCCGCGCCATGTCTATCAATGTTCTGTTTTCTTCTCCACTACTCCATTTTGTTGGGGCGTTCTTGGTGATGACCCTGCTCTTCACAAAAATTGCTGAACTCATGATTTTCAAATTCACCACCATGATCACTTTGGATGGTAGTGATAAGGTAGCCTCTATCATTTCTGATTTTCCTACAGAACACTTCAAACTCCATCAAAGCATCACTTTTATTGGCTAAAAATAATACCCATGTAAATCTAGAGTAGTCATCAACAATAACAAATCCAAAAGATTTACCTCATAGGCTGGATGTCCTAGTAGGGCCAAATAGATCAAGATGCAATAATTCTAGAGGCCAGGAGGTAGAAACAATGTTCTTATTTTTGAAAGATATGCGTGTTTGCTTGCCTTTTGTACAAGCCTCACAGATTTGGTCACTTTCAAATTTTAATTTAGCCAATCCATTCACCAAGTCATGTCTAGACAATTTGGAGAGTACTCCAAAACTAGCATGACCTAATCTTCGGTGCCATAGCCGTGCATTCTCATGATTATTTGCAATCAAGCACACATCATCACACGAGACATCATCAATATCAACAGCATAGACATTGTTATTTCTTTTTTCAATGAATTTGATCTCATTTGTGTTCTTATTCATGACAATGCAATGGATTTCATCAAAAATAATCTTGAATCCTTTGTTGCATAACTGGCTTATGCTTAAAAGATTGTGATTTAAGCCCTTTACCAAAAGCACATTCTCGATAAGAGTTTTAGAATTCTTACCTATAGTGCCAATTCAATGATTTTACCTTTGTCTTTACCTCCAAAAGCAACTGAACCTCCATCCTTGTCTTGCAGTGTAGAGAACACCTTCTTGTCCCCTGTCATATGCCTTGAACAGCCGCTATCCAAGTACCATTTGCTCCCCCTGGCTTCAAGACATATCTGCAAGAACCAACATTCTCATGTAATTGTTTTTGGTACCCAAACGTATTTGGGTCCATAGGAGTTAGTCCAATTCTGCACATATCTGTTCTTTATCCAAGCAGCATGATTTCTATATGAGTTTTGTCTAAACCAACAATGAGCACTAATATGACCAAAACGACCACAATGAAAGCAATTGACACTTGAAGACCTTGGAAATTGGCGTGGTTTTGGTTGAACATGTATTGACTTAGAGTATGAACATGAAGCACAATCGTTTCCTTTTTCATGCACATAGAATGTAGTGATCTTATGCTCAAAGGATTTTTTGTTTTGGGGAGTATATCCCAATCCTTCCTTCTGGAAGTTAACTTTAACTCACAACAAGTTATCTAAATTTTGTTTGCCCTTGACAAACCTAGAGAGGGTGAACTGTGTTGACACCCGTTTTATGACCAATGAGTTGGTCATCTCCTTGTTTATCTTTATGATGCCCCAAGTTGTTCATCCTTTGTTGAGCCTTCTTGGTCGATTTGAGGTTTATTTCATGGGTCATGTCTTCTTGGTTGAGTCTAGTTCCTTGCTTCTTTCCACTGGACGAAGCTTAGCAAGCTTTTGTTTCATTTTGCACTCTATTGTCCCTAACGGTCCTTTGATGGTGCGTTACAGTACTCTGACGCATGGGCCTTGGTCCGTTACATCCTTGCAGAGTCCTTATGTTGAAGGTTTCTTTCAAGCTTATCTTTTAGCCTATCTGTTGAGTGTGACGGTTTATCGTGCGACCGTTACCTTGTTGTGACGCATCTATCCTACACCGTTACATTCCTTTAGAGTCCTGAGTGCGTCAACTTCGCCCGTTGATCTTATCTTCTTGTGGATAGCGTTCTGTGACGGTCCCTCCCTGGAGCATTACATCTGTGTGCCGATCTATCGTGCAGCCGTTACATCCAACAGAGAGTTCTAGTTGAACTGCTCTTTCTCTGCTACTCCATGGCCATACTTAAGAGTTTGTTTCTTTGATTTCTCTTCCAAATCTGATCCTTAGAACCTTCTGTTTGTTTCTATGGACTCTTGGGAGTATTATCTTCAAGAGTTTACTAAGAAACATCCTACTTTTTAGCTGGATTATCCTCAACTCGAACCTAGAGTTTGAGGGCTTATAAATAGAACCCTTGACTTCATGGCTTGAAGGGGGAGACATCTGGAGTTTGCGTTGAAGTGCTGCCGCATCCTGGAGCTAGAACCAACCAAGGAGAGCTACTTTCAACGTCCATCTGCTTCCAAAGTCCAGGAAGTATCATTTTCAAGGGTTTAGTCTAGTCAAGTTGTGTTCCTAGTGTTTTGTCCCTCTTCAAAGTATTCATAGCATTGTACCTCTTCATCTTCCACGTTCTCTCACCTGCTGCATTCATTTGAAACATCCTCCCATCTTTTAAAACGCCCCAGAGGGGTTAAAAAACAACCTCCCCGGTATTTCCCTTTCCGTTTGAATGTTCTTAAGTTCTTTGATTTATTGATACTACTTTGTCTAAAGGGCTAATTTGGGTCATTCTTCTTGTGTTCTACACTCTTTGCAGGTTTACAGAGTCCCTAATACGAGGCCCAAGCTCTCTGGCCGGCTGGAAAGCTTGGAGATCAAAAGATTCCCAATTCTATTCTACAGACGCTCTGACGGTCTTTCACAGGCGCGTTAGGGTCTTGTAGCAGTTTATCGTGGGACTGTCACACTCTCTGTGGCGCACCAGTCTTCGACCGTTACGTTCTACAGAGCTGCAGTTTCCTGGTTGCTTTATCTCTCCCATGGGCGAGTGCGTCATCCTCCTATTCTAAGATATTTATCAGGTCTTTGGCTTGTTTTTACCTTAGTGGCGATCACATCTTTTCTTAGTTTGGGCAGTAGCTTTCTCTTTCACCATATCTCCTCTTTGTCTTTGCTTGTCCCACCTATATGGTGTGTTTTGCTTTATTCCTTATTCCACGTCCCGGCGTGTGTTTTTCTTTCTTTGCTTAGTTTAGTTTTGATTGAGATAGCATGCCCATGCTAGAGCTTATGCTGGTTGCCTAGGTTCATGATTCACATGTTCATAGGTTGATTGATTTCATTACTTGGCTCATACTTTCATCATAGTTGGCATCATAAGCCCATCTTGCAAAAGGAAGGGCACATTAAAACCAACAGATAATTTTTTTACGATCATGGTGGGACAGCTAGTGCCAATCGTGTGTTGGATCTCTGTTAAACCTACTTTCATTTGCTTGCCCTGGTTGCCCGTGTTTTCCCCGGATTTTCCTTTTTATTCCCTGTTGTTTCTGGTTCCCTGGCTACTCTGACGGTCCTGCGCCCACGCGTCACCTTACTCTGACGGTCTGGTCTTCGACCATCACACTTCTCTGGTGCAGGTATCCTAGACCGTCACATACTTTAGATAGGTACGCATCCCGAGGTGCAGTTTACTTTCGTAATTTTTGCTGTGATTTTCATGCTTGGATGCTATTTGGTCTCCTCCTTGGTTGGTTCATATATTCATATCATTGTGTGCATATTTGATTGTTAGATTTTAAGCTAGAATTTGCATGCACCCCGGTGCACATAGGTTCATGCATATCTTCATACATTAGATTGCATTCTCCTACCTTGGTGTGTGGACCTCTCGTCTCCATAGTCCTTGGAGCCGACCAGGAAATCACATCAGGGACCTCCATAAGTCTCCGCGAGTCGTGGATTCCCACACGGACGCCGGGCCGGTTGTACCACTTCCCACACCGTGTCTAGGATTGCATAAGTGAAGGAGTGATTACATTTAGAGTCAACCAGGCCACATATCCTTCCCCTATTAGGAACCTATTTTGAGAGCACATTTTAATCAAGTTGCCAAGGTTCTAAAAGAGGAAGAGGTCCAAAAATCTTGATTGCATCATCTAAACAACTGGGTTGACCTTGAGTGTCATTATCTCTTGTTTCTTTGTCAAAATCATCCAAGTTCGGTCACTCAGTGTGTGTTTGTTGTGTGTTGTTTATTCTTTCTAAGGTCTTCTGTTGCATGTGGAGTTGTCTTCGTCCATTAGAGTCATCTTCTAGGGTCAATTCCTTCTCCAAACTCTACTCCAATCCGCTCTTCGAGCCCGTCATGGCTTCTTTCAATCCTCCCCGTTCCCAAGAGGAGTCTCTCCCTCAAGGGCTTCTTGAAAACCCTTCTAGGGTTATCTCATTCCCATCTGGAGAGGGGTCTGTCCCTCTTCCGTCCTCCGTCCCCATGGAGGGCGGCCAAACCACCCCTTCCTTTTCTTCCCCTTCTGCTGGTTCCATTGTCCAAATGATGGCCCAGTTGGATCCGGCCCAACTCCAGGCTGTCTATCAGGCCATGCAGGGGTCTAATACCCCACCTCCCACGATTGTGCAAGGCCAATATAATCTTTCCATCGACCGGTCTAGGGTTGATGGGCTCTCCATCCAGCCCACTCCAATTGATCTTACTCCGGTCCACCCTCGGACCATCACCTTTTCTGGCATGGAGACGGGCCAATCTTCCGCTTCGGCCCACCAACCTTCTGAAAAGGGAAAGTACACTCTCCCTTCTTTCATTCAGGTGGATCATCACATGTCCAGCCCATCGTTGTCACAAGTTCTTGTTGGCCCTTCAGATTTCTTGCGCCCTCAGCAAGGGGTGGCCCAAGTCCATTCCAATCTGGGTCAGTCTTCGGCCCAATATCCTTCTCATGGGCTTCCTACCTTGACTGTTCATCATTCTGCTCCTTCTTATGGGTTTCCACCTCCTCCAACAGTTTATCCTTCTGCTCCTCAGTTCCACCCTCTATCTTTCACTACCCCTGCTCCATCTAGGGAGCAGGAACTCCTTAACAAATGGGTCACCATGCAGCAACAGCTTGATTTCCTTCAAAAGCGGGTTGGCCCACAATCTTTGGCAGAGGTCCCCATTTCCAGTTTTCAAAATATTCATTTCCCTCCGTAATTCGAGCTTCCCAATTATAGGAAATATGATGGAAACGGCAATCCCTTCATTCATGTAAGGGACTTCTTATATGAATCGGCCCAATTTCAATATGATGATCGCCTTATGGCATATTTGTTCCGCCAATCATTGGATGGGGTCGCATTAGAATGGTTTTATTCTCTGCCATTAGAGGACGCCGAAAGCTTCAAGGTAGTAAAAGACAACTTCATTCAACGGTTTCAAGATAGAGTCAGCCCAGAATATTCTTTCACAGATTTGGTGGCCGAGAAAATGATGCCAGATGAGGAGTTTGCAACTTATGCGGATAGATGGAGGCAGATGGCCGCCAGGGTTCCAGGCCACATTCTGGAGGAAGAGAAGGTCAAGCTACTCATCTCTAATGCTACCCCGACCTTCCGAAACATCTTGGCTATGAATGATATAGCCAACATGTACCAACTATATAGCCGGGCGCGATTCATCCAAACACAGTTCAAAGACTCCCCATCCACTCGCTCTTTGAGAACCAAAAGCATAAATACCATAAGAAACCTCAAGGGCCTGTCACCGAGGGGGTCCAGATCAATGAGCAAGTTCAAGCCGTTACCTTTCCTTCCAAGCCGCACCTTTCCGCTTTCCGCAAAACCCCCGCACTCCTCAAAACCCCGCTCCACAAAACTTTCCACCTATTCCACAAAACCCTCCGCCTACCCTCGCCGCTCCACGAAACACCTTTGCTGCCCCGCAACAACCTCTGCAGCCTCCGCAATACCACAACGTCCCTCCACCTAACGGCTATAATAACAACAACAAGCGTCCGGGACCCAAGAGAGCCCAGTACCCTCCTTTGCCAGAGTCCCTACCGACATATTCTCGGCTCTCATGTCAGTTAGTGCAATCCAACTTCCTCCAGAATGGCCCATCTGGAACACGGCTGTTGATCAAACAAAGTACTGCGTATTTCACAGGCAGCTGGGCCATACAATTGAAGGGTGCTTCCAGTTCTGAGACTTGGTGTATGACCTTCATGAAGGGCACCGTATTGATTGGGCCGAGATGCGTAAGGCCATTGTTCAAATCAAAGAGAAGAGAGGACAGTCGCCGAGGCAGCAATTGCAGCAACAACAGGCACCGCAGCCGCAGCAGCAGCCACAACAGCAACATCAGCCGATTCAAGACTTGGGGATTCACCAGAACCCGATGCCGAACCATCCTCCCACTCCGCAGCCTCAGCCGTCGGCACCGGCTCAGGTTAACGTTGTCCACGTTGTCCAACCCCCGGCTCCTAGCGCCGGGTGGTCTTTTGATGACGATGGCTCCACGCCACAGGTTATGGCCCTCCACCACAACTACCGCAATCCCCCTGCTTCCACCAGCCTTACACCTATGCACCAAACCCCTCCCCCACTTGTCCTTCCATTTACCCTTGTTCCGCTAAATACACCATCACCCGCGCCTCCATCACACCCGCCATTGCTCACCCCCGCTACCGTCACTACCCCTCCATCTAACCCTTCGCCTATCACCGCGCCTCCGCTGGTTTTCCCTCCACCCACACCTTTCATCACTAATCCGCCTACCACTAATCCCTCACCTATTATCCTTCCACCACCGCTCATTACCTCCGCTAACGCCACCTCTCACCCTGCCATCTCCTCCGCACCTCCCACTCCACTTATCCACCCCACAGGACCAATTATACCATCATCAAGTGCCGTGCCGACACAGAATTGCGCCCTTCGGAGCTGGCGTTTGTTCCATCGTAACTATCCTTCCACTTCTAACCCCCAGTCTTCCCAACCGGCTGCCGAACAGGAAGAAGCCGAGCCACTGTCGGGAACCCAATATGATCTGTTACATCACCTTGACAGGGTACCCGCCAAGATATCCGTGCTGGAACTTATCAAAAGATCTACCCTTCACCAAGATGCACTAAGAGATTTTCTTCAAAAGGTGATGGTTAGTGAAGATATGGCAGTTGACAGCTTACCGACCGCACTGGCAACGATCTCAAAGGGGCCAGCTATTACCTTCTCTGAAACCGAGCTAGCACCTCCGGAAGCTCGGCAAATGCCGCTTTGCATCTCGATTATTCTGAACAAGGTTACTATTGATGCGGCACTAGTTGATACATGGGCATCTATCAATGTATGTCCGCTCAGCACTCTCAGGTCCTGCAATATATCAGAAGAACTTCTACGGCTGACCCCCACTACTATAGCTGCATATGACAACTCAAGAAGAGCATGTCACGGGGTTGTCACCATTCAACCTGAGCTTGGGCCTCTCACTATGCCCATTGAATTCTATGTGCTGGATATTGACCCTATGTTCAAGGCTATCTTGGGTCGCCCGTGGATCGATACTCTCAGTGCCGTGCCATCCACCGCACATCAATGTCTTAAATTCCCTTTTCAAGGGAGGGTGGTTAAGGTCAAAAGCTTATCCACGGTCCAGTCTGTGAAAGCTATTTCAGAGAAGATTTTGCCCACCTTATGGCCCAGCAGTCGGCCTGTTATTTCTGTGCTGGATTTAGATTTCCTTAGGCTTATGCACCTCGCAAGCCCGTCACTGCACCTGTCAATATCAAGATGAAACCCCAGATTCGAGATTCCAAAGGCTGGGATATTATATTAAAGTTTGGCTATCAATCGGGGAGAGGCCTCGGTGCACAGTTGCAAGGACGGACCAAGCCGGTGCCCAAAGGAAGAAAAATGGGCAGGAGAGGTCTCGGTTATCGGGAGACCGCACTATCAGTTTTGGGTGACTCAGGACCACTTACCTGAAATTACCGCCAACACTTTGTAAGAGGACCCCTCCAGCTAGGTACACTAAATTCACAGTCAGTACAGTCAGAAAAGAAACATACAGCTTGCATAGTTGCCAAGCCACCCCTGTTACCAAAAGGGCCTGTTGATGATATGCCAGATTTCAGTCAGTTATTCGCCAGAATGTTCGGTGAGCCAGATGATCATGATTAGAAGAAGAACCAAGAAACCCGGCTTGTTCAGTGGAAGCCAAAGCCAGTCGGTCATCTGCAGAGAAGGGGAGCTCACCCATTATCATTTCTTGGTCTCCCTCTCGCTTCACATCTCTCTTTCGACAATTGGAATCCATACCCAGTTCTCTCCCGATTATGGTCGATCCGTATTTTACGGAAAGATCACCTGAAATCTTGTTTGTCCCATGTGTATGTGGGCGCTACCCTCCCATTGATCTGTCAACTCTATTCACTCCTCCTTCCCCCACTGCCGAACTCACGAGATGTGGTTTTCATCTTCCGACCCCTTCTTTGATTGCATCTTCCCCTCTCTATTTCCCATGCAACTTCCTCCTCCTCCATCCTGCTGTGTGGTCTCCACTGATCTCCAAAAAAAACGTCAAATTTGAAACGGAGATTTCGGTGGAAGATTACACTACCTTGTCTTCATCCTCCTCCCAGGGGCACGAGTCCCCTGCTCCTTCTCTTCCACTAGATTTCCTTTCTCCTAGGTTAGGCGTAGGGTCCATTGAGTCTAGGGAAGTAAAGTCAGTTAGGTCTAGCGAAGTAGGGTCCTGTTCTACGTTGTCCAATCCTTCCGAGCCTGAGCCGCGCTCGCTTGCGCGTCATTCTAAATCCATTCCTGATAGGTTCTTGTAGGATTTAGCTCAGCGATGTCGTATTCTTCTGAAGTGCCTGGAGTTTGTAGCTACGGCAATCATGATTAAAGACGATGAGGAAATAGAAGGGGTATGGAGCGACGATAGACTCGGTGTCTACAAAATCCTGGATGAAAAGGACCCAATTGATGATAAGGACAGCAGCGCAGATGACACTGCCAATCTGTATGCGCAAGATTAAAGAGATTTGATGAGCCATCATCGGCAGTGGATGAACCTACGAAGGAAATAAATTTGGGAACTGAAGAAGACCTAAGGCCCATTATTATTGCCGCTAATCTCCCTCCGCAAGTAGAAGCAGATCTGATCAAGGTTCTGAAGGAGTATAGTGATTCTTTCGCCTGGTCTTATGAGGACATGCCGGGTCTTGACCCCTCTTTAGTGGAACACCGTCTCGCACTTAAACCAGGGGCAACACCCGTAAAACAGAGATCAAGAAGATTTCACCCCACATGGCCTTGAAGATTAAGGAAGAGGTCGACAAGTTGTATAAGGCCAAGTTCATTAGAGTTGTTCTATATCCTTAGTGGGTGGCGAATATAGTCCATGTCATCAAGAAGGATGGAAAAGTGTGTATCTGCATCGATTTGAGGGATATTAATAAAGCATGTCCCAAAGATGATTTCCCGCTGCCTCACATAGACATCTTGGTCGATAATACTACCCGGTACAAAGCTTTATCATTCATGGATGGTTACTCAACTAGATCCATCTCGCTCCTGAAGATCAAGAGAAAACCTCCTTCACCACGTCTGGGGCACGTATTGTTATGTGGTTATGCCGTTCGGTCTAAAGAACGCAGGTGCCACTTATCAGAGGGCGATGATGGCAATTTTACACGACATGATACATGATAACGCGAAAGTTCGTCGTTTAAAACACGCGTATAACAATCTTAAAATCGAACTCGCACAAAATGATCAAAAGAGAACGTAGTACTATGACAAGTATGGGTCGAATCCACATGGAAGAAGAGATTTTTAGTGTTAAAAACCTTGTAACCGTTTAGAAAAACATTTGTGATTTTGCTTTACTTAATGAAAATAGTGAAATGAAGAATAAACCAAACACTTAATTAAAAACACCTATGATTATGCGCCTATGCTATAGAAATTAATTGCATGAAGTGAAAAGAAGAAATAGAAGAATGGGGTAGAGATGGAAGAAGATCAAGAACTAGATCAAAAGAATAACTCTCTTTATTAACTTAAAAGAAAGAGTACATGAAGTGCAAGATAAGCTTACAACAAAGAGGTGACAAGATTACAATGAAGTAACATAACACAAAAGTAATAACAAAAAGAGGGGCCTGAGATGTGAAGATAGTAGTAGTAATGGTGATGACGCCGTCGTCTCCTCCTCGCCGTGCCTTGGAGAGGATCACTCCACCTTGAAGGAGATCGCCGTGGAAAGAGATGGATGAAGAAGCCGTCGTCGTCCACGTCACGAGCCTTGGAACGTCACCCGTCTTGATGTGCACACCGCCATGAAAGGAGAGTTGTGGAGGATAAACTTTGGAGAGAAATATAGAGAGGAATGTGGAAGGGTTTGTGTGAAGATGAAGAAGGAAGAAGATGAGAGAGTGAAACAGTGGAAAAATAAATATAACTCGTAAACTAAGAAAAATTGGAGGAAGTGATAGAAGAAGAAAATCTAGATCTACAAGAGAGGAAGAACTTTAATGAAGAACAGTGAGAGAAATAAAGAAAGGAAGGGCTTCAAAACTGAGAAATAATAAAAGCCAGAACCTCGGATGAACAGTGAAATCACAGGACATTAAGTTGAAAAATGGGAAATAACTTTCAAACCAGAAAGAATGAGAAGATGGCGTAGAAGAAGAAGTTGAAGATCTTTTAAACACAAAGAACTTTTATGAAGAAAGCAAGAGGAGAACGTGACTAGAAGGGTGAGAAAAAAAGGGGAAGAACAGAGAGAAATACTGATTCACAGATGAACAGGACAGTACAGTGAAAAATACGAAATAGCTTGAAAATTAGAAGGAATTAGAAGATGATGCAGAAGAAGAAGTTGTAGAGAACGTAAAAATAAAGAACTTTTATGAAGACAGCAAGAGGATAAGAGGGATGGAAGATGGCAAACTCGGTGAACTAACAGATGTGAGAGGGAGAGAGAGAGTGAAAAATTGCCAAAAGAAGAACTCCCTTTCTCCTCCTTGTCATGGGCTATGTATAGGGAAAGTTTGGTAGATGAAGGGTAGAGATTGTTTCAAAAGGAGATGGATGGCTGAGATTTAAGTGGAATATGATGCATGGGGAAGAGAAAAGTAGGTGGGCACCCCCTTTCTTGGACTTTGGACACCCCATTTCCCAAGGCTCATCATGTCTCTCCTTTATTTCAAACTTTGAATTCAATTTTCCCTCCAACCGAAATATGTGTTTCTTTTCCTCAATTTCAAACTTTTGAAATTTCTTTTCCCTCTAATCAAAATATGTGCTTTTGACTTGGTCAAAGTAGTGGTGACAGTTTTGCCCTCGGCTTCTTTTGTAATTATCTTCAGTGTCCTACACACACATAATTACACTTTAGTCCATAAAAATTACCACAATGTGCACATAAATCTCAAATGCTCATGATTATGCAATAAAGAATTAATGCTCGTGGCCCTCAACTTTAATTTATTATTGAATAAGATAATCGAATTAATCAATTTACGTGAAAGCTCCAATTTAAATGCGGAGTTGAAGTTAACTATGAAATATGCATAATTGCCTAATTATATGCACATAAAATGGTGTGCATGCAATGAATTATCATAACAAATAGATACTTATCACACCCCCAACTTACTCATTGCTCGTCCCTTAGCAATGCCAATAAATTGAAATTTAGGACTAACAAGAGTTTGTAAAATTCATGCTCTCATATCCAATTCGCCCTTCATAGAATCAACCAAAGATTAGGAATCTGGAATCATTAATGCACACTAGCCTTATGTAAGAACTTAATAGTACATGATTAAGAATTCAAATCAAAGCTCAATAGCACTTGTGCATGTGTAACTACCAAATCCACAGCTTAGACAATTATATCCCCCATTCGCTATTCCAAGCAAATGTCTTTCAACCCTGCACCTCTTAGAGCAGAGTATTAAGTATATTAGCTTTTTGTCTGTCTTATTGCTTTGTCCCTTTGGGATCTTTTATACCACACATGATGCTGCACTACCCTTCACTGTTTAACGTGAACCTCGACTCTTGCCTTAGGAGAAGCAGGCCCAGTTTCACATATCCAGGTTCCCTTTTCCGTTTTACGTGAACCTCAACACGTCTTAGGTGAAGTAGGCCCGGTTACTAAGATTAGGGGCATTTTTCATAGTATTTTTTTTCATAGTGCCATTGTACTTATTTGATAGATAATTTGGCAGAAAGCTTTGTATAAAGATCTCTTTTCTTAAGAAGTGCAGAATATCAGACAATATACCTAAAATAGCAGATGGCTTATCTTGCTTGTTTCATTAGTGTGTAATGTAAATATTTTTTTTTAAGTGCATATGAACTTTAAAGGGATTCTTATATCAGTTTTTCATGGCTAGATTGACTAAATTTTCCATCATCCTTCTCCCTAGCCTTTTCTATTCCAGAATTACTTTTAATTTAAGCATGAATCATGAAACTCAAAATGGGGTTTACATCTTTCTACTATCATGCAACGATGACATACAAGACATCACTCCTATAAGGTTGTACTATATGCATCATGAAAATTTCTCTCCCCTCCAACTTGAATGACATTGTCCTCAATGGCATGTAGAATTGAAAGTAAAAGAACAATGTATCAATAAATACTTCTGAGTAGGAAAGAGACAACTGGATATGCGGGATAGAACCTCCATCAATATCATAGGCGGCAATGACTTCCTCTCCTGGGCCTTAACCTGACTACTAAAACACACTCAAACAAAAACATCAAAACAACAAAAACTGTGGGTTGCCTCCCAGAAGCGCTAAATTTTCCGTCTTCAGTAAGACGCATGAGAGCTCACGAAGATTTTATTCCAGACCACTTAAGACAATGGATTCTTTTTGCAACTGATCATTTTCCAAATAAGATTTCAATCTTTGACCGTTGACAGTGAAAATTTGACCATTTTTAGGATTCAAAATTTTGACGGCACTGTGGTCAAAAGCTTTGACAACTACAAACGGTCCATCCCATCTGGACTTGAGCTTTCCAGGGAACAAGCACAGCCTAGAGTTAAAAAGCCATACTGTCTGATTTGGTTGAAAAATTTTCCTTTGAATATGCTTATCATGGAAGACTTTCATTTTGGCTTTATAGATTTTTAAATTTTCATAGGCTTCATTTCTTAGTTCCTCCAATTCATTGAGTTGTAGAACTCTTTGGGCCCCAGCTTGGATGAGATCAAAGTTGACTTATTTGATGGCCCAATATGCTCTATGTTCAAGCTCTACAGGCAAGTGATAGGCTTTTCCAAAAATGAGGCCATAAGGTGACATGCCAATGGGAGTCTTGAATGCAGTTCTATAGGCCCAGAGTGCATCATCTAGTCTCTCGGACCAGTCTTTTCTATCCGGCCGAACTGTCTTATGCAGAATGATTTTTATCTCCCTGTTGGACACTTCTACCTGGCCACTAGTTTAGGGATGGTAGGGGGTAGCGAGCTTGTGAGTGATGCCATATTTGCGAAGTAGAGCTCAGAATTGAAAATGAATAAAGTGAGAGCCCCCATCACTAATGATAGCTCTAGGACAACCAAATCTAGAAAAGATGTTGGAGAGGGGGATTTCTACAACCCAATGGAGCAGCCCAACTAGGCCCGGCAGGGCCCAATGAGGCCAAGCTCACCCAAGTGACAGCCCACAAGGCCCACTTAGGGGAGAAAGCCCAATTTACAGCGCTCGAGGAAACAACCCTCCTAGGCAGCCTCAAGGCTCGGAGGGCCCGAGCATCGGTCAGGTCACTGGAAGGTCCGCGCCTGAGCCATCCCTCGGCCCGGGAGAAGGAGGCATAAGCCGGCCTATCCGACCCATCTTTTACCGAGCTAAGCCTACCGCCCGGATAGGGTCGGCCTCTCCGAAGCTCGGAACGGACGACGAATACTTATCTTTGCAGCCGCTAAGAGTCCGCAACATGCAAGAATCCGGGAAGACAGGGGACTTCTTCTTCCCCGCGAGGATAACGCTCCCACGATAAGGTAATAAAAGCCCACGATGAGGACGTAACCTCTACCTGAAACCTCTCGGGTTGCAGGACTCCTGGGGACGGCACACTATTTAAACCAGGGGTACCCTCCGGTGAAAGGTAAGCCAAAAGGCAACCATACGCCCTAAACTCCTGAGCACGAACCGCTTCACCCCTTCGGTGGAGAGGGATCTCGCGCATAAACTAGCCCCTCCCTATTATTGCTCCCGCCATAGCTCTACTGACTTAAGAATCGGAGGGTTTGCCCCAGGGACTACCCCTGGGCCCTCTGATCCGTTTCCCTGTCTTGCAGTTCACAATCTGGTGATTATCAGCCCGCTCAGGAACAGCGCGAGATTTCGCCTCTTCAGATGTATTTCTTCACAAACTTCATCACAACCTTGTGATCATTTATCCTAGTAGCAACAGCTTCAATCCATTTCGAAACATAGTCCACCGCCACCAAAGTGTATTCATTGCCAAATGAAGGTGGAAATGGTCCCATAAAGTCTATTCCCTAAACATCGAAAATCTCTACTACCAGAATGGGACTGAGCGGCATCATATCTCTTTTTGAATTATTGCCCACGGCTTGACATCTCAAATAAGTTTTAGAACATTCATAAGCATCCTTGAATAAAGTGGGCCAATAAAGACCACTTTGTAAAACTTTTGCTACAGTTTTCTTTCCTGAGAAATGTCCCCCACAAGTCGAATGATGACAGAAATTCAACACATACTGTTGTTCCTCCTCGGGGACACATCTTCTAATGATCTGATCAGGACCCATGTGAAATAGCTCTGGGTCCTCCCAAAAATAGTGCCTTAACTTTGAAAAGAATCGATCCTTCTCTTGTTTAGACCACCCTTCTGGGATCTGTCGTACCGCCAAGTAGTTGACTATATGAGCGAACCAAGGGGTTATTGTATGAGAGATTGAAAGAATTTGTTCATCGGGGAAGGAGTCAGACATAGGGGCACTTTTGAGAATTACAATCCTAGATAAGTGATCAGCTACAACATTCTCCAACCCCTTCTTGTCTCTGATTTCCAAATCAAACTCTTGTAGTAACAAAATCCACCGTATGAGACGGGGTTTGGCTTCCTTCTTAGACATCAAAAATTTTAATGCTAAGTGATTGGAATAAACAATGACTTTCGCCCCTAACAGATATGATTGAAACTTTTCGAGGGCAAACACAACAGCTAACAATTCCTTTTCCATGGTGGTGTAGTTCATTTGGGCATCAACAAGGGTGCGGCTTGCGTAGTAGATCACCACGGGTTTCTTTTCAACTCTTTGACCTAGGACAGCTCCTACAGCATAGTCTGAGGCATCACACATGATCTCAAAAGGGAGCGACCAATCAGGAGATTGGAGAATGGGAGCTTGTGTGAGAGCCACTTTCAAAGAATTGAACGCCTCTAGACAGGACTCATCAAGATGAAAGGGAGTGTCCTTGGCAAGCAATTGTGTAAGTGGTCGAGCAATGATGGAGAAGTTTTGAATGAATCTACGGTAGAATCCTGCATGGCCAAGAAAGGAACGGATCTGTTTGACAGAAGAAGGGGGAGGAAGATTAGAAATCACATCGACCTTGGCCTTGTCAACCTCTATTCCCTTCTCTGAAACTACATGGCCTAAAACGATCCCTTCTCTTACCATGAAGTGGCTCTTCTCCCAGCTCAACACTAGATTCGACTCAATGCATCTTTTCAATACCCGAGTCAAATTTCCCAAACAATCATCAAATGAATCACCAAACACTGAAAAGTCATCCATAAAAACTTCAAGCATCTCCCCACCATTTCAGAGAAAATGGACATCATACACCGCTGGAATGTGGCAGGGGCATTGCAGAGCCCAAAAGGCATTCTTCTGAAAGCAAACGTGCCATAGGGGCATGTGAAGGTTGTTTTCTCTTGATCTTCTGGGAAAATTGCAACTTGGTTATACCCGGAATAGCCATCCAGAAAGCAATAATACTTCTGTCCAGCCAGTTTCTCCAAGATCTGATTAATGAATGGGAGTGGGAAATGATATTTTTTCGTGACTGAATTTAGTTTTCTGTAATCAATGCTGATTCTCCACCCAGTTGATAATCGTGTGGGAACTTCTTCTCCTTTCTCATTTGTTACAACTGTCAGCCCTGACTTTTTGGGAACAACTTGAGTTGTGCTGACCCACTTGCTATCAGAAATGGGATATATGATCCCGGCATCCAACCATTTGACAACTTCATTCTTTACTATCTCCTTCATACTTGGATTCAGCCGACGCTGCATCTCTCTGCTCGGCTTGGTATTATCCTCCAAGTAAATGTAATGCATACACACATCCAGACTGATACCCTTCAAATCGGCCACTGACCAACCTATCGCCCTCTTGTGCTCCTGAAGGATATCTAGGAGTTGGGATTCCTGAGTAGTAGTGAGGTTGGAAGCAATGATTACGGGCAGAGTTTGGTTAGGACCTAGATAAGTATACTTCAAAGGATCCGGCAGAGCCTTCAATTCTAGACTGGGTGGCTGATCCAAAGATGGAAGAATAGGTTCAACTTGAAGTGAGGGAGTGGCTCTACTCTAGAGTGGGGTGTACTAGAAAGTGGGGAATCCTGGAGCATGCTACCCTCTTCTAGACATTCCTCATAAACTTCCAGACTTTCTTCAATTAGTTCTTCAAAAACATCAATGACATTACATTCCTCCTCATGGTCTGGATATTAAGATGCTTTGAACACATTCAGAGAAACCTTCTCTCCTCCAAAGGAAATATCCATCATCCCTGTGGCACAATTTATATTGGCCTTGGTCGTAGCAAGAAACGAACGTCCCAAAATGATAGGTGTGTGCTTTAATTCCTGGGACGAGGCCATATCCAGAATAAGAAAGTCCACCGGGAAATAACATTCATGCACCTTCACAATCACATCTTCCAATAGTCCCCTTGGAGTCTTTACAAATCGATCTGCCAGTTGAAGGATTATAGATGTGGGTTTCAACTCCCCTAGATAAAACTGCTATATATAAAGGTGGGTACCAAGTTCACACTGTCTCCAAGGTCCAGCAATGCTCTATCAAATGTAATTTCACCTATATCACAAGAGATCAGTGGAGCTCCGAGGTCCTTCAGCTTTTTAGGCAAATGATTCATAGCAACTGCACTGACATCTTCGAACAAGCGGACCTTTTGTGTTATCGCCGTTGGTTCTCTTTTTGGTGTACATAGCTCTTTCAAAAATTTTGCATACGCCGGCACATGTTTGATTGCATCCAATAGCGGAATATTGATGTTTACCTGTTTAAACAATTCCACTAGTTCTTCTTGTTGGACCGGCTTTCTCTTTTAAGCTTTAGGCTTCAATGCATCAGGGAATGAGACCTTAGGCACATATTCTTGGGGTCCTTCATCGACTTTTGCCTTTCCTTTATCCAACTTCTTCTCTCCACCCTCCGACTTCTTTTTATCTTGCGCAATCACCGGCTCCTCATCCTCACTATCACTTTCTATGTGGGCATCTTGACCCGAACTACTGGCAACTTCTTAATCCTATAAGGATTATCTAAAACCTTCCCGCTCCTAAGAGAAGAGATTGTCTTTGCATTCTCAAATTGGGGACCTACAGGAGGGGGCAGCTGAGGTTGATTGGGCTGATTGGGTTGAGGAAGAAATGGAGCTCTTGGAGGAAAGCCTGGAGGTTGTTGATTGCGGGGGTTGGCCACCGGTTGACTAGGGAGCTGGCCTACCTCTCTTCTCATGTTACTAGCAGCAAGTTGCCCTATCTGGTTTTTCAACTTAGAAATGGATTGTGCTTGGGTAAGAATGAGTTGTTGGAGTTGTTCAAACTTGTCATCAAAATTGGGCTGCGGAGGTTGAGGAGGAGGTTGGAAAGGAACTTGAGCTTGAAAACGGTTTGGAGGATACTGATGATACTGGCCCTGAAAATGCTGAGTGGGAGGTTGAGGATATTGTTGGAAACGTGCATTGGATTGAGAGAATTTATGATGAGACTGAGCTTGTTGAAAAGGAGATTGGTAATGTTGGTGGGCTTGAGCTTGAAAGGGTTATTTTTGAAAAGAGGGATTAGATTGGGTAGATGAATCTTGCTGAGACTTTCAAGAAAAATTTGGGTGGTTCCTCCAGCCTGGATTATAAGTGTTGGAATAAGGATCATAAGGAGGCTTAGGGACACCCTGAGCGGAAAATATTTATTCTTGGATGAATGGGGGAAGTTGGGCTGCTGTGGGGCAATCAGTTACCCCATGATCAGGGCTAGAACAAAGAGCACACATCTCTTCATGACTGGGAGCGGAGAATGGTTGAGGTCGAGGGGCTAAAGAAGAAGAAGGTTCATGCCTAGATAATAACTGATCTAGCTTCTGAGTTACAAGATCAACCTTCTCTATCTTCTGTGCCAACAAATCCATTTTGTTCAATTTCTGAGTCAAGGCATTAATGTCCATCTTATTCTCAAACTCCCCTTGATTCTTGACTTCGTAAAGCCCGGCCCTCTTGTTTGGTCCGATCATTCGTTCATATGATGAAAGTGAGGTGTGACTGATGGAGTTTTCACTCAACATTTCAAATAGATCATACGCTTCATCCTCACTCTTACTCATGAATGCTCCCCCACATGATGCATCCACCATCTCTCTATAATTCTCCGTTAGCCCCTCATAAAATGCTTGAACAATTTGCCATCTTGACAGGCCGTGATGAGGACATTTTCTTAATAGATCTTTCAACCTAACCCAAGCCTCATGTATATGTTCTCCAGTATTTTGGATAAATCTAGTTATCGCTCTTCTCATTGTGTTGGTTCGTCCTATGGGATAGAACTTCTTTAAAAATTCTTTTTACATTTCTGCCCATGTATCAATGATCCTACCAAAGGCTCCTAATCAATATTTGGCCTTATCCTTGAGAGAGAATGGGAAGAGAGTTAGCCTAAGAGCATCATCAGAGAAATTCTGAATTTTAACAGTTGAGCAGATCTGAAGGAACTCATCAAGATGTTTGTAAGGATCTTCATTGGGATTTCCATAGAAAGATGGCAACATTTGGATGGTACTAGACTTGATTTCATAATGAACCGCCTGGTTCTGAGGTGCTTGGACATAGAAGGACGGTTGGTATTGATTGGGCAAGAAATAGTCCTTCATTTACTTTGGAGGATTGAGATTTTCGACTATTAGATTTTGGTGGTGAGGTCCTTGATTTTCGGCCATGAGATCTTGTTGGAGATCGTTCATTGGATACAAGACTCTCTCAATTTCTTGAATGGGTCCTAGTATGTTTCGATGTTGAGATCTTCTACCTTGCATAAACTAGGACGAAGAGAGAGATGAAATAGATTTTTTTATGATGATTTTGTTTTAATTTTTTTTCTTTTTTCTTTTTGATTTTGATACAAACTAGGACAAAGAGAGAGAAGATGAGATTTTTTTTATTTTTATTTTTATTTTTATTTTTTTTATGCAAACACAAACAAATTATCACACAAATTACTTAATGTCCTAGATGTGATCTAGACCTACAAATTGGGTTTCACACAATGGCTAAAGTGAAACTTAAGTTCACCCTCAATATTTTCACCGGCCAGGTAAGGGGTGGGGTAGTGGGAGGTTCCCCCTACTTTCGTAGAGACCTAATTATGCCAAATCACTAGCCCGCTTAAGACGTTTGTCGTCCGACCGTCTTGCCTTAGGCACCGGTTTTCATAAGAGGGTAAGACCAAATAACACAAGAACCACAGTGTGAACCTAGGGCCAATGTCTACTGGATTTTATTTAAGGTCTAGTGATACAAAGATGTATGGGAATTGTGCTTTGTAGGCTAAGGAAGGGTGATGAAATCCCCACCTTATCTTGCTTATGAGTATTGCCCTTAGAATATTTTTGAAATGATATGCAACAAATCAAGTTCAAACAAGGGGTTCTATGCAAGCATGGAAATGCATGAGCATGCTTTTGGAAAAATTAGAGTACTTACCTTGCCTCCCGCAATCTTCAATAATGTAATTAACAATAATTAAACAACAAGGAAAAATAAATTCTATCTTAAATGATGCATGACCTAAACCATGGAAGTGTGGGTTCTATTCTTGCAATGAACATTTTATTGAAGTTCAAGTAATGATTTTTTTGTTTTTATTTAATGAACCTATCTAACCACAAGATATGAAATGTAGAGAAATGAAACTAAAATGAAAGAGGAAAAGTTTAGATACTTACTTGAAAAGTGTTCCCCCGTTCTTTTTTTTTTCTCAAAATGAATGACAAAAAGACTAAGGAAAAGGTGGAGACTTACCTCTGATTTTTTTTTGAATTTTCAAGTTACTTTTTTTCTCTTTTTTTTCCTATAAAAATAATAAAAGAGAACTTTATTAGTACACTATATACATAAGGAAAACAAAGTTCTTAAGTCAAAACTCACCATTCATCCCCGGCAACGGCGTCAAAAATTGATAACGCGAAAGTGCGTCGTTTAAAACACGCGTATAACAATCTTAAAACCGAACTCGCACAAAATGATCAAAAGAGAACGTAGTACTATGGCAAGTACGGGTCGAATCCACAGGGAAGAAGAGATTTTTAGAGTTAAAAACCTTGTAACCTTTTAGAAAAATATTTGTGATTTTGCTTTACTTAAAGAAAATAGTGAAATGAAGAACAAACCAAACACTTAATTAAAAACACCTATGATTATGCGCCTATGCTATAGAAATTAATTACATGAAGTGAAAAGAAGAGATAGAAGAAGGGGGTAGAGATGGAAGAATATCAAGAACTATATCAAAAGAACAACTCTCTTCATTAACTTAAAAGAAAGAGTACATGAAGTGCAAGATAAGCTTACAACAAAGAGGTGACAAGATTACAATGAAGTAACATAACACAAAAGTAATAACAAAAAGAAGGGCCTGAGATGTGAAGATAGTAGTAGCAATGGTGATGACGCCGTCGTCACCTCCTCGCCGAGCCTTGGAGAGGATCACTCTGCCTTGAAGGAGATCGCCGTGGAAAGAGATGGATGAAGAAGCCGTCGTTGTCCACGTCATGAGCCTTGGAACGTCACCCGTCTTGATGTGCACACCGCCATGAAAGGAGAGTTGTGTATGATAAACTTTGGAGAGAAATATAGAGAGGAATGTGGAAGGGTTTGTGTGGAGATGAAGAAGGAAGAAGATGAGAGAGTGAAACAGTGGAAAAATAAATATAACTCATAAACTAAGAAGAATTGGAGGAAGTGATAGAAGAAGAAAATCTAGATCTACAAGAGAGGAAGAATTGTAATGAAGAACACAGAGAGAAATAAAGAGGGGAAGGGCTTCAAAACTGATAAATAACAAAAGCTAGAACCTCGGATGAACAGTGAAATCACAAGACAGCAAGTTAAAAAATAGAAAATAACTTTCAAACCAGAAAGAGTTAGAAGATGGCGTAGAAGAAGAAGTTGAAGATCTTGTAAAAATAAAGAACTTTTATGAAGAAAGCAAGAGGAGAACGTGACTAAAAGGGTGAGAAACAAGGGGAAGAACAAAGAGAAACACTAGTTCGCATATGAACAGGACAGCACAATGAAAAATATAAAATAGCTTGAAAATTAGAAGGCATTAGAAGATGATGCAGAAGAAGAATTTGTAGAGAACGTAAACATAAAGAACTTTTATGAAGACAGCAAGAGGAGAAGAGGGACGGAAGATGACAAACTCAGCGAACTAAAAGATGTGAGAGGGAGAGAAAGAGTGAAAAATTACCAAAAGAAGAACTCCCTTTCTCCTCCTTGTCATGGGCTATTTATAGGGAAAGTTGGATAGATGAAGGGTAGAGATTGTATCAAAAGGAGATGGATGACTGAGATTTAAGTGGAATATGATGCATGGGGAAGAGAAAAGTAGGTGGACACCCCCTTTCTTGGACTTTGGACACCCCCTTTCCCAAGGCTCATCATGTCTCTCCTTTATTTCAAACTTTGAATTCAATTTTCCCTCCAACCAAAATATGTGTTTCTTTTCCTCAATTTTAAACTTTTGAAATTTATTTTCCCTCCAATCAAAATATGTGCTTTTGACTTGGTCAAAGTAGTGGTGACAGTTTTGCCCTCGGCTTCTTTTGTAATTATCTTCGGTGTCCTACACACACATAATTGCACTTTAGTCCATAAAAATTACCACAATGTGCACATAAATCTCAAATACTCATGGTTATGCAATGGAGAATTAATGCTCATGGCCCTCAACTTTAATTTATTATTAAATAAGATAATCAAATTAATCAATTTACGTGAAAGTTCTAATTTAAATGCGGAGTTGAGGTTAACTATGAAATATGCATAATTGCACAATTATATGCACATAAAATGGTGTGCATACAATGAATTATCATAACAAATGACACTTATCAATGCATATCAGCATGGAAGCTTACGTGGATGATATCTTGGTGAAGTCAAGAACCAAAGAAGAACACCCCTCTATTCTGGCTAAGGTGCTGCAAAGAGCTAGGGAGTACAAGCTTAAAATGAATCCGAAGAAGTGCGTTTTCGGAGTCTCTTCAGGGAAGCTGCTAGGCTTTATAGTTAGCGAATGGGGGATTCAGATTGCTCCTAACAAAGCAAAGGCCATCATGGACATGCCCCCGCCAAAGAATATTACGGAACTTCGAGGACTGATTGGTAGATTGCAATTTATCAGAAGATTCATATCCCAGCATTCTCAGAAGTGCCGCCCGTTTTACGAATTGCTCAAGGCGGGGGTCAAGTTTGAATGGAATCGAGATTGTCAAAAGGCCTATGAGGACTTGAAGGTATATTTATCCAATCCCCCGGTTTTGTAACCTCCTGTCCCTGGGAAACCCCTTATCCTATACATCTCGGTCATAGAGGACTCCCTAGGGGCGGTTTTAGCACAAGTGGACGATGAAGGAAAAGAGCGGGCAGCTTATTACCTCTCCAGGTTGTTTAACTCGACTGAGGCCAAATACACCACTATGGAGAAGACTTGTGCCGCTTAGTGTGGGTAGCTCAGAAGCTCAAACATTACTTCCTTGCCCACCCAGTTAGGTTGATCTCTAGATTGGACCCGATCCGCTATCTCTTAGAAAAGTATGTCCTTTCTAGCAGGTTAGCTCGCTGGCAGAGCTTCCTCTCTCAGTTTGATATCACCTTCATCGTTCAGAAGGTGGTCAAAGGATACGCCATTGCTGAGCATCTTGCTCATCTCCCCATTCCTTACACGGATTCTATTCAGGATGATTTCCCTGATGAGCATCTTTATGTCCTCACTCATCATCCCTTCTGGTCTCTGTACTTTGATGGTGCGCTTAATTCTCAGGGCCGAGAGATAGGGGTTGTCCTACTCACTCCGGAAGGAGTGACCATTCCTTTTGCCTATCAACTTCGATTTCCTGCTACCAACAATATCGCCGAGTATGAAGCTCTCCTAGCCGGATTGAAGCACGCCTATCTTCTAGGCACGCGTTACTTAAATATCATAGGGGACTCTCAGCTCGTCCTGCGACAGGTTCTGTCCACTTACCGCACCCGTGACCCTAAGCTCAAACCATATCAAGATCTGGTCACGTTTCTTGCTAGGCAATTCCGGAAACTCATCTACATCCATACTCCTCAATCTCAGAACATTCTAGCTTATGCTTTAGCATCTCTTGCCTCCTCTCTATCTTTCCCTCTCAGTCGGAGTACTGAGACTATCATCGTTCAGAGATTGGACGCACCCTCTCTTCAGGATCCTTGGTACGCTAACCTTAGGAAAAACGTAGAGGCGAGGGCTGAGAAGGAAGAGCTTAAGGAAGTATCTTTGATGGAACTAGAAGAGATCTTGGAGGAAGAAGAATTTCCATGGTATTACGAAATTGAGATGTTTTACAAAAATGGATCATTCCCGGAAGGGGCAAATGCCGAGCAGCGTAAGTCAATAAGAAGAGCCGCTTTAAGGTACACTATCATCGCAGGAGAGCTATACAGGCGCGCTACCAATGGGATGCTCATGAGATGTTTAGAGGATGATGAAGCTTGGAAGGTGGCCGAAGCAGCCCATTCTAGTGAGCGTGGAGGTCATGTTAATTGCCAGGCTCTAGCGAAGAAGATCCTTAGGCAGGGCTACTATTGGCCCACTCTAGAGGAAGATTGCTCCCTCTATGTCTGGAGGTGTCTTAAATGCCAACTCCATGCTGATAAGATTCATGCTCCAGCTTCATCTCTTCATCCTCTATCTGCTCCTTGGCCATTCTCCATGTGGGCATTCGACGTTGTCGGCCCGCTCGGTGATCCCAATTCTCAGATCAAGCAAAAATCCTTCATCCTTACCGCCACTGAGTACTTCATCAAGTGGGCTGAAGCCGAAGCGTACGCAAAGATTAAAGCTACTACGGTGTGCCGCTTCATCATGAAGAACATCATCTCGCAGTTCGGAGTGCCAAGCAGCATCGTCATCGACAACGGACCCCAGTTCGTTTCTCAAGAGCTCAAGGATTTATGTAAGAAGTTCAATATTGCATTGCATCATTCTTCTCCATATTACCCACAGGGCAACAGTCAGGCCGAAGCCACTAATAAAACCCTTCTCAAAATTATAAAGAAAACATGCGAATCTCACAAATTTTTCGATTGGCCAGAAAGATTGGTGGAAGCTCTATGGGCTTACCGCACCTCCGTTCGCACTCCCGCAGGGCAAACCCCCTATGCTCTCACTTACGGGATGGAGGCGGTGCTCCCATATGAGATCTTGATCCCTTCCCTGAGGGTGCAACTCGATAAGGAACTTAATCTGGATGAACGTCGAGAGGCGTTGCTCGTCCAGCTAGAACTCTTAGACGAGAAGAGGATGAATGCGGCCGATCACGTATCCGTTTATCAAAAGAGAGTTTCGTGTTATTTTCAAAAGAAGGTAATTGAACGCAAATTTTGAAAAGGTGATAAGGTTTTGAAATGCAAATTCGTTCGGTCCGTTGGTCCTAGGTCTAAATTACAACCTAACTGGGAAGGGCCGTTCGTTATCAAAGAGGCTTATCTAGGGAACACTTACCGCTTAGTGAACGCAGAAGGTGAGGAGCTCGCTCACGCTTGGAATGGGTTGTATCTTAAGTGTTTCTTTCCTTAGAGTCTAGCCAGTGCCACCCCGGTAGTAAGGTGTCCCTTCCCTGTCACCCTGAAAGGGGACCCTGAGTGCGGCAATCACACACTACATGACATCCCTGGTCGGGTTTCCCGCTTTGTAGGCACCATTTTTCTCCTTGGCCTTGCTTTGGGGGAAAGTCAAAAGTCCCTGTCCGTTTCTTTCTTCGGCTGAATCCAGGGGCAAGAGGTGAATAAGGAGGCGACGACTGATTTAGGCACCCTGACAAGAGAAGGTCTCAAATAGGGGCAGTCCGTTATGACCTGATGCCACAAGAAAAGAAAAAGTGTAAAGAAAAGGAGCAGTTTCTTTGACAAAAGCAAAAGTCTATCTCGAAAGTCTATCAATCGTAATCTCAAAGCTCTAAGAAAAGAAAAGGAAGAAACTAGGCATGGCAAGAGTGGCAGTACAGTTTCCCCGCGGGACGTATGAGCCCGGTCGTATGCGTGGCTAGAGTGAACAAAGGTTCGATGACGGACGCAAAGCCCCGGCACAACAGACCAAATCTCTGAATGGGTTGTTTGGAGAGGAACTCAATCCCTAAAAACTTCTATATCTGGCCTAAGCTTACCCTTGTATTCTATTTTTCTTTTTAGGACTAATACAAGTACCCTGGGTATGGCCTTGGTAGAACCACCGTCACGTAAGTAAGCCCTGGCCAGGGATTGTCACCTCTATTTTGCACGCCGACCTTGGGAACTCTCAATGGAATAAGGAGGGCCCGTGTTGCTAGGGGAGGCACTGGTTTTCAAAACTCATAAAAAATCATATATTTCAAAACAAAAAAAATCATATATTTCAAAAATCCAAAAAATTCATATATTTCAAAACCCAAAAAAATCATATATTTCAAAATCATAAAAATCATATACTTCAAAACCCAAAAAATCATATATTTCAAAATTCAAAAAATTTATATATTTTAAAATCTAAAAACATCAGATATTTTTAAAATCTCACAAAAATCCAAATATTTTCAAAAATCCAAAAATACCATCATGTGCATCGCATGCATTGCATTGTTTCTATTGTATTTTCGCCTATTTGATAAGGCTCCACCCCTTGACCAAATATCAAGAAATGGTCATTCTCTAACTTACTTTAGGCAGGGGGTTGAGTCTAAGAACATATCTAACTTGTTTCTTGTTTGAGTGTGTGAAGAACGCAGGTTTAAAACCAAGGTTCAGATTGCAAGCGCACGAGTTCGAGGTCTCTAACGCTCCAGCATTAGACCGCCATAGGCCTGTGACGGTTCATCCTTTGACCATTACATTCTCCCGAAGGTTGAAAAACTCTGCCTCTCAGCAAACTTTCTCTGACGCGTCCGAGATGGGCCGTTACATCACTCTGACGGCCTACTGTTAGACCATTACATCCTCCCAGGAACTCAGCTCTCTCAGTTCATCTATTCTGACGGCTCGTCGTAAGACCGTCAGGCGCTTGTGGCGGCCCTATGTAAGACCATCACATTCTCCAAAAACTCTATTTTCAGGCCATGTCAAGTAACAAACTCATGATTTCATCAACTGAGGCACTCCTATATCATTTCATTAAACTCAATAAAACATGAAATTGATTGATAACTTCAAATTCAGAAATGTCATAAGAGAAAAGCTCAAGCTACATTCAAATTTCTATCCGCAAGAGGGCGGATCTTACGCAATTCCTTCACATAGCTACGGCATTCCTCGTAATCTTCTTTCACCTCTTCTTGCCACGGGCGCACTTTGTTGATCTCCCACATGGTCAGTGCATTCCGGATCGCTCTCTCATCCTCCTCGGTCCCCATCTTCCTAGATAAAAGGGGAGGGTAGTGTGCAAGTGCTGGAACTACGGAACGGGGTAGCCCGATCTGGAGATGGCACTGGTGTGGGTTATAGATCGCCATGGTAGTGTTCCCCACTAGCTGAAGATCAAGGCCTGGTTGTCGGGGTACTTTGAGCAAGGTGTTCCGCAGAACTCTTGGTCGCATCGTGAACTTCTCTATTGGCAAAGTGTTGAGGAAGAGGCGCCATTCATCCCGTGTTTTCTTATCCGCTGTCCGACATTCAACCTGTGAAGGGAATCCAAAGGCACCTCCAATAAAGAACAAAGGGTGGCTCCCGAAGATCCGGCTAGCTGAAGGTATATCCTCCTTGGGTTGGAACTTGATTCTCACGCCCATCCAACACTCAAGAAGTATCATCGAGCCGAATAAAGGTCCTCCTAAGCAAGCTGAGCTAAGCCCTTCATATAAGTATGAGAGGACTGCTTGAGAAATAGATAAACCCCACCACAACCCGCTGGTGATGCTAAAATTTTGGATATCTAAGAGGTGGTCGGTGGTCATGAAAAGGAAGACCCCGTATAAGCAAACCGCCATGGCTTTAGCGATGGCTTCATATCTCTCCCACTTGTTCTTGCAATGAGAGACTATCCATTGAGCTATGGGTATCAAGTGAATATGGCATGGGCTGATCATGGTTCTCACGTCCTTTGGGTTGTGTATGAAATCACTTAGGATCAAGGATGGGTCAATAGGTTCAACTGTATGGCACACTAGATCTTCATCCCCCACCTTAGTCTTAGCAAGGGCTAGGTAGGTCTCTACCTCCTCCAATAGGACTGTAGCTTCAAAGGAAGGGAAGACGAAGGTGTGTGTTTGTGGATGCCATAATTCTATGAGGGTTGAAATGCTTGCCCAATCTAAGGACAATTTCTAGAAGTTTTTGACCAAAACTAACAAAGGTTGGAGGTGCCATGCCCTAAGGATTGACAAAACTTCTAATGGGAGTTCCTTGACCATGGGAGCTACCCACTTTAAGTTTGAGTAACACCTTGGACCAGGGAGAGGCTAGAGAAAGGAAGAAGAAGGAAAGAGAAGAGTCATAAGTAGCATGGAAAGTGCAGAAATTGATAAGTTTTGAAATCGATTGGAATTTACCACTCTTTGGGCACTTAAACTCAGATGCTTGGGGATGGATGTCAATCTTTGCAGCTCTCCGTGCTCTCTTTTGGCAACTTTGGGACCAGTGTAGGCTCTCTCCTTCTTGCCCATCGCTTCGAAGTTTCTCTTCATGGTGTTCCTTGCCCTTTGGTGGAGTTTTCAACCCTTGTAGCAGAGAATCAATGAAAGCTGCGATTTTTAGGCTTATTCCTATCTTATAAAGGCTTGATTTTGGTTCTACAATGATAAGGTTTGGTTTAGAAGGCCTTATCCTAAGCATAGGAGGGTTCTAATTTGGATTAAGGTCTCCTTGCCTCGAACTTGGGGTCTCATGGCAGAATCCGTCTCGGAGTACAGTTTGTTCTCTGACGGTCTATCATAAGACCGTCACACTTCTCTAACGCTCCATCCCTGGACCGTCACCTTTCCTGCTACACGTTTTAGGTCAGATCTCGCTCTGTCATTTCTGACGGTCTATCGTAAGACCACCACTGATCTCTGACACTCCATCTCTGGACCGTCACATTTCTGTTGACGCCTGAAATATAATCAAGAACAAAGATGGGACCGAAGAGAAGATCAAATCAGAGATAAAGATCCCAGGGATTCCTGCAAAGTCAGAATTGAAGAAGAGCCGTCACTATCAATACCTTACCCGGTTGAAGCCTTCTACGGCTAAGCTGATGTCCGGCACTGCCGTCGTTCAGACGGTGGTGTTGATTAGAACTATGTCACACGTGACTGATGAAGAATAGCTTCGGGATATTCTGATGACTATAGAATTAGAGCTACGCTGCTCATTCCCCACTATGGTTACAAAGGATCAAATGAATGCCAAGGCAGATGTAGTAACTATGACAATCTATGCCATTAACGACATGAAGCCCAAACTGACAAAGAGCCCTAAATGGGCCTAAGTTCACGGCGCTGGGAAGCTCCCCATCCGAACTAATATGCGCTGGGAAGGTGTGAAAGACGTGCCGAGACCACGCCAATCCGAGGAGGGGGGGTGCTGTGCCTATAAAAGCCCCATTTCCTCCACTTACGAAAAAAAAAAGGAGAGATCGTAGAAATAGAGATAGATATAGAGATATCAGAGAGATCGGAGAGAAGAGGAGAAAAATAGAAGAGAGAAAAAGGGAAGAAGAGCGACTGCTGCGGAAGCTGAAGAAGGAGGAGAAGGTCTATCGGCATGGGGGAGGGAGAGAAACCAATACTCCGCCCTCCCCCCATCTTTTGTTTTCTTTTCCATTTTTCATTCCTCTGATGTATATCCTCTGCATCTGCTTTTACTTCCTTCGAAGAATGTTCCTCCGATGTATATCCTCTGCATCTGCTTTTACTTCCTCCGAAGAATGTTCCTCCAATGTATATCCTCTGCATCTACTTTTACTTCCTCCGAAGAATGCTGTTATCTCCCCTCCCCATTTCCTGTGAGCTGGCATAGTCAGATGATGTAATCGACGATATATATGAATGAATGGGCAAGGTCTTTTCCCTTGATTTCAATATTGCATGCGTCTAGTTCTTGTTCTCTGGATACCTCTTCGATGTACATCGTTGCGTTGCACTGGTGGATAGTGAAGGTAGATGTATGGGCGTCTGGAAGTGGGAGTCCGGTGTGTGTATTGGCCGTGATTCTCTACTCTCCCTTGTTTCTGCTCTGGTAGAAAAGGCAGCAGGGTCCCTCATTCGAACCCATGGATGGTTGGGACCCAGGGCTTCTGATGAGTCCTAGTTTCGTGGGTTCTACGGTCTCTCATCTCCAAATGTTCTCTCGATGGTAATTCACTATTTACACTGCAAGTCAGAAGTCAACGATTATTGCATTCATGCACTGTACGTGAATATAATTTAAGCATCCTTCTTTCCGTTGAATTCGGCTCCGGAATTCCTCCCTCAATCTCATAGGTCATTGAGTACCGGAGCTGATCCCCAATTCTCCTCACCGTCGATTTTCCCTGATATCATCATCTGCATTTTTTTCTTTGGGTCTCTCTGTCACTAGTTGGACCTGAGATAGCCTATCTCATGGTCTCAGCTAGCGCATCTGTGAGCAAAAATATTCAGGTGACACTGATTGCCACTTTGCCCTGACGAACATCTCTGGTCGAGTTTAATTTTCATGGGTAACCAGCTTGTAATCAGACTGCCAGATGTCCCTTTAACTACCCTTGATCTCCCAGCCTTCACCTTCTGAAGCCCGAAACGAAGATCCAGGATTCCCAGGAACCCCTTTGTAATCCCATGTCCTAACCCTGTGAAATTCCCAGAATTAAACCCTCTTGAAAACCCCAAAGAAGAGCTTCTCAGCGCCAAATCCTCTCGGCGCCCCAAAACCTCTCGGCGCCAGTCTTCCCGCGCCGAGACAAGTCCAGGCCGCGCCTAGATCACCAGGCGGAGGCCCGCCGACTTCCCACCACGCCGGGAACTCCAAGCCATCTCCAACCCAACTCCCCACCACGCCGAGACCTAGCCTCACACACTCCAGAGCCTGTAAAGCCCACTCAGCTAAACCTATTCTATAGCCCAGGCCCCATTGGATCTCCAGAGGAGTATGAGTCTCACACTCACTAGTTCTCGGAGCTAAATTAACGGGACTTTGTCCCTACATTCCTTGACCCCTTTGTCCACGGAGCTCTGCCACTGCATGTGCTCCGTCGACTCTTTTGAGAAAGGGAATATCAATGAGATGCCATGACCCGATCACAATGGAGCTCGGGTTACATGCCCAACTCCGTTCTTCGGCTTCCATCCCGGCACCCCGTGGATGGATGTCATATCTCTTCTTGGCATAATCCAAGATAAAGGGCAGGTGCTGCCGGAATTCTCCCGCATTGCACCAAACCCTATGATGTCTTCTCCTAAAACCCCGATGGTCCACGGAGTCCTGCCACTGCATGTCCTCCGACGGTCCCGCAAGGGGAATATCAATAAAGCATCATACTGGCACATGGCGTACTACGATGTCTTAATCCCCTTGGATCCCGGGTCATATATATACCCGATCTTTTACGGATTCCATCCTGCCGCTGCATGGATGGTCTCCTATTCCCACTCGGTATAGTCCAAGATAGTGGGGATATGCTACCCGATTTAATTCATTAAACTCAACAAGTCTGTCACTTGTTCGTTCTTTTTCCTATAGCATGAAATATTTATTATGCACATTAGTATTTTTGATCGCCTCCCGAGGCCTCCTATCTTTGGCGTTTATTCAAGGGTTGTCCTTCTTAGGAAGGGCGTAATTAACGCCATAGCCTTTACGGTATGGCGGACTTCAGGTCCCGACCCGAATTCTACAACCGACTGACCAAGTCAGGTCGAGCGCATAATAAACCGTCACCCCGGTGACTGGCACGCCTAATAATCAATGAATACAAACAGATAAATAACCAATATATAAACAAAATGCCTAAAAATATATATAAATAAATAAAATCCATCCCCACAAGATGGCACGCCCGGTGGGACCTAGTCTCCCTTCATCTCTACGCCAAAGCAGGAGGCCCGGCGGCCTCTCTCAAAATTCTAACTGTGTGTTAATCTTACTCGCAGAAATTACAAATGGAGACTGGACTGGTCGCTGTTCACTTCGGCCAGCAGGTGGTCGATGGCCACATCTATGGAGGGTACTTGGCGGTACCACTGGAGTTCGGATCCATGCCTCCGGTGGTGGGTCTGCCCAACTGCTTGGGCCTAGTGTTCGTCGACCTGCTGCAAGTCGATAACAAAGCTGGAAACACCGCCATGGTAGAGGCCACGGTGGCACCAGGAGCTGAAGAGAAGAAGATGACGATTGTTCCTACTGTCATTTCTTGCTTTGTCCATCACATGGAGAGGAAGACTGCTGCCTCTGCCACTGCTGGTAAGGGAAGACTAAACAACCGAAGGAACCGGTTTGCTGCAGCTCGAGGTCGTCTCTCGGCCTCAGAAAAAACTATGATGGTTGGGAACATGAGGGTGAACCTCAATGGCCGCCCCATGGATGCACGGCCTGACAGGGTCATTCCAACAGTCCGTAACAACAACAGATTCCAGGCGTTGGCCACCAGGATGGCCGACTAGGAGAACAAGGGAAAACAGCCGCTGGCACCTAACCCGGCAAGGTTTAAACAAGTCTGGATGCCGAAGAAAATTCAGAGCTGGGCACCAGCTCAAGAAGAAAATGTTGCTGTCACTCGCCCTAGAGCTGGGGGCAGGAGATATAAGAGAAAAGAAGAACGTGTTGCTGCTGTCCGCCCCAGGGCCGGGGGCAGGAAATGGGAGAAGAAGAAGGAAGATATTTCTCCCACTCACCCCGGGAGAAGGGGCGGAGATTTTCAAAAGAAAGATAAAAGAAGAATGGAGGTAGTTGCTTCTGTTGCTGTTCCGCAGAGACCCAGGGCCTGCGCTAGACAGGCCGATGTATTCAGATACCCCAAGTCAGAGTACTTGGCTGCTCAAGTCTCGAGGCTGGCCTATCAGCCGAAGACTCAAGAGAGACTGCTGCCCCGTCAGAGCTACAAGGGCACAGTCACGAAGAGATGAACCGGGTGGTTCAGGATTACTTTCATTGCCTAGGGAACTCCTCCCTGGGGCAATAAAGACTATCTCGTGCCATGGGCACTATGGAGGAAGAAGAAGAAGTTTCAGAGGAAGTGATGCTAGGAGTCTCATCCTCGAACTCCAATGACTATGAAGATGGCCGCGGGGCCAGATATGAGAAAGATATCCAGCAAGAGGAAGGAAAAGAAAAAAGAATGTCTGTATTTGACCGTCTGACATATCCCAGACAGGTCAAGAGAAGAATCCGAAGGCAGAGAGGGAAAATGCATATCCTTGCTTGCAATATGGCCGGCGTCGCCGGAAGATATGGTATGTTACCGAGTCAACCAGAAGAATTGACCAGACTGGCGCACAGGCCGGGTGCAGTCACAAGAAGAAGCAAAGCAGCGAAAGATAAGATAGTAGCTGCTAATCAAGGCAATCTCTCGGTCGTCAATGAAGCCTAGAGGATCACCACGATGATAGTAAATGTGGTGACTGTTGAAGAAGAAGACGATCCTCTCTTAGACCCCGCTGAAGGGACTTCGGGAGAAATGCAGATTCCAACAACCCTGGATCCCATGATCCAGATGATGTTCAGGAGATATCATCAAGAAATTGGCTCTCTCAGGAGACAATTGAATGAGAGAAATGAACAGACACCTATTTCTAAACAGGCCGAGCCGACAGGGCAGACTTCCAGCTCATCGGAGGTGGCCGTTCCAGCTGTTCCTCATCTGAATAAAGAAGGCAGGGCGCCAATTCAACCTCTCCCACAGAAGGTGGCAGCCCAGCCCTCTGCATCTCAAACGCAGTCTGCTGTGCCAGCATCTCAGCCGACGCTACATACAACGGTCATGACGACCCCTTTCAGCCATCAGCATGCATACTTCTTTCCGGAACCAGTGGATCCAGCTGTGGCAAATAAACTGATGATAGAAAAGATCATCGAGATGAAGCTGTCTGAAAAAGTCAGGAACGATTCCGATACTTACGATGTCTACAAGGTACCGTACCCTGCACATTATACTGCCAAGAGACTACCACCAGGCGTCAGCAAGCCACCGAAGTGTGAAAAGTTCAATGGCCAAGGCTCTCCCAGGGAGCATATAGCCTATTACACTACAGTTATGGGTGACCTGGCGGTCGATGAAGCGTATTTGCTAAAATTCTTTGGCTCGTCCCTTACAGGTTTAGCCTTTGAATGGTACTCAAGCTTGCCAGCTGGGTCGGCAGCTGACTGGCCCGATATGCAGTGAAAGTTTCGAGACAGGTTTCATGTTACAGAAAGAGAAATCACAATAGCCGAACTATATGCATCCAGGCAGAAACAAGACGAGACCGCCCTAGATTACATAAAAAGATGGAGGAATCTGGCCATGAGATGCAGGCGACCTCCCCATCAAGAAGATGCAGTACAAATATGCAAACAAAATCTCAGAAGGGAGGTGCTGGAAAAGATGATCGGGGCAGATGTCAGAACATTTGACCGGTTAAATAACATAGTGGCAGAGGTCGAGACGTTCCTATCTAAGCGTCCGGCCACTAATGCCCCTGCTACGCAAAAAGGGAAAGCTGTTGATCGACGGCCATCACATTCAGAAGCCAACACTGTTGATTTTGGAGCCTTTGAACAAAAGAAAGAAAAAAATAAGGCAACTGATGCTCCTCCGCCAGCGGGCCCAGCAGAAATGAAAGAAAAGATTTCCCTAAGGAACAAGATGAGAAAGGCATACTCTTCCCCAAAGATAAAATGGGTGCACTGTTTAATTGGGCTTATAAGTTCAACAAAGTGACATTGCCCAAACCAAAAAGACCCGCTGATGCAGCAAAGAAAGATGACCCACTGTTCTGTCCATATCACCGGGCACTGGGGCATGCTATAGAAGACTCCTATGTCTTCAAAGATGTTATAGAGAGTATGTTCAAAAGGGGTGAGCTACAGTTGGGAGATTACCAGGTGAACCCTCCACGCCCTCATGAACCTCCAGCGCTGAGGATGGCTGCAAATATGATTTCTGTATATCAGCAGTTACCCGAAGAGGCTGTTGAAGAATGCACTAGGCACACTTATGAGGCATGCTTCCTTACCCCATTAAGGGATCAGGAGAGGTGGCAGTCGAAGCCGGTGAAGACCAGAAAGAGGACACCTGTTGCCGGAACAACTGGGCCATCCATTCGGAATACTGCTCCGAAGCCAGGTCCACCTCCAGTAAAGCCGATTTGGCATGTAACTGAGACAAAGCCGGTCATCCGAATCCCCACCCACAATCGGAGGAGGCAGACTCCGCTTCCCACACATAAAGAAATAAGTCCTGAGGCAAAACGTCTCCAACAGTACATCAACGGGCTCGACGAATATGAACAGATTGAGTCGAAGCCCCTGCTGGTAAATGATTGTATACTCTGGGAGCAGCTGGAGGAATTGACCATTGAAGAGAAACCAGAGGAAAAATAGGAAAAAGATGAGACTGAACCTTTCTGGGGGCAGAAGCCGGCAAAGCCAAAAGACCAGAAGAAGAAAAGGCAGCTAAAGATCAGAAAAGAAAAGAAAGTCATGACAGTACACTGCAACACCCTCTTGGTGCTGTTCACCTTGCCTGGGGAAAATGATGATGTAGAAGCATCGGCCACGCCACTGGAAGCCAACCATGCTGAAGCTTCAACCTCAGCGCATGCTACCCGTTCTGGGAGAAGATGGGGACATCCCCCACCAGCCAATCACAATATCATTTTCAGGGGAGAGCAGCCTTATCAGATACCAGAGCCGGAAGTGCGAGGTGTCCAGATTCCTCCTCCTGCTAGTTTATACCAAGAAGAGAAGAGAGGGGATGGAGCTCCGTCATTCCTTGAATTCTTATCGAGTTTAGAGGGTAAAAAGCCGGTACAAGCTGCACCAGTCAAAAGTAACAAGCACCAGCAGTTAGCGGCTCTGAAGCCTAAGCAGGGTGAGGAAGAAGAAAAAGATCCCCCAGCGACACTAAGGGCCGTCTTTACGGAAGAAGCCCCTCAAGAAACCAACCAAGAAAGTGAGACAAGAAGTGGGCAGGCAATGCCGTAAGCACCTCGTGAGCCTCCAAAGCCCCGCTGGGCAGAAGAAATGCGGCTCTCCAATGTCCGGGTAGGCAGCCGAATTATGAAAATGCAGAAGAAGCTCCCCACCAGATTCTCTATATGGGAAATTATTTCCTTGAGCGAGGATGCCCGCCAAGCAATTATCGATGCCTTACAGTCGCCAGCATAGTATGAAGCACTACTGACAGAAGTAAATTCTGGGCCAGCAGTCACTTTCACTGAAGATGACATGTTTATTCCAAATCCCAGCCACAACAGGCCGCTGTACATGAGAGGACATCTCAACTGCCAGCCATTAAGCCGGATATTGATAGATCCAGGGGCTGCTATAAACATTCTGCCATACCGCATCTATCAAAAGTACTACTTTGATATGCACCTCACTAAGGTCAGAGACATGAAGATTGCGGGCTTTAATTAGAAGTGTGAGACACCTTTGGGGGTAGCAGATTTCAACCTCACATTGGGGGACCTCACTACTGTGGTGCGATTCTATGTGATCGAGTCTAACACCACATATAAGGCCTTGTTGGGGCGACCGTGGCTGCATGAATACCAGATAGTGCCGTCCACGCTGCATCAGTGCATTAAGTACTGTCATGATGGTAAAGAAGAAAGGGTGTTCGCAGATCTGCACCCCTTTGAAGTCTTCGAGTGTCACATGCTCGATGCGTCCTATTATACGGACATTCTGTAAAAAGATAAGAGGAAGGAAGCTGTGACTGGCCAAAAGAAGTCGGCAGCGAAGACAGAGGATTGGCCTCCGTCACCCCCACGGGGCTATGTCAAGGAGCATGAGGTATCCCATATCTCTCATGTCGGGGATTTTACACGGATTGTACCTCCAAGCATTCATCCCGATGATATTGATAAAGAAATGAAAGAAAAATATACACAAGTCAAGGTGCCGAAAGGGCTAGTCAAGCCCGTCACCAGTCTGGAGTGCCAGACAGTGCTGCCACTCAAGATTATGGAGGTCCCTCGCTTCTGCGAGCCCCCTATCATATTCTACACCAGGGAGTCTATTGAGGAAGACGATCAGGACTGCATGATCCCGGAAGAATCCACAAGCCGAATGGTGCCAATCACAGGCTTGGACTACACCACACAACGGGTCTCGCAGATGTTCTCCAAAATACAGATGCCTTCGCTGCAGCCCGTCGCCCAGAAGAAAGCATTCCAGGAGCTTTGGGATCCGCCCCAGAACAACAAGGAATTAATGAAGATCACCCAGTACCCAGGATTGGGTTACACTCTTCAGGAATACTATGAGGCCGAGGTAGATGTCATCTCCGCCTTTTTCTCATATAAAAACCCTACTGAGGTGGGTTATGATGATTACCCCTCAGAAGATGAGGAGATTATATACCAGTCCATAATGGATGATGGGCATCCCGATAGCAAGCCAGAGGCAGAAAGGTCTGATGAAGCAGACGTATGTCGGTGTTGGGAGGAGTTGTCTTGTAAAGAAGATCTGTTCCAGGCCGAAGCAAAGTTTGACATAGGAACCCCGGATGAAGACCGAATTTCTGATGATACAAGAGAATGCTTAGAGTTCGAACGTATTCTGGAAGAAGTTCGAGCTCTGTAAAATATAGATTCCCTAGAGGAATTTACGCCAGTAAAGCCTCCGGAAATGGAAGACCTGATCTTTAAGCCGTACACTGAGCCAATCATATCCCACGGGCAAGCTGAACAAAGTCGAATGGTTTCTGCCCTGTATGATGAGTCATCATCGGCCGGGGTCCAGCATGAAGAATTAGAGAACTCTGAGACTGAAGAAGACTATATCCCGGGAGGTTTCGTCGATTTATAGGAGGCTCCGCCCGAAGTTGAAGATGGTGGCCAGGCCACTGTTGATGAGCTTGTAGAAGTAAACTTGGGGACAGAAGAAGAACCAAGGCCAACCTTTCTTAGTGTTCTGCTGGAACCAAAGGTCTGAGAACATTATATACAATTTCTGAGGGAGTTCAGAGACTGCTTCGCTTGGACGTATGATGAAATGCCGGGATTAAACCCCGATGTGGCACAACACCTGCTGGCGATTAATCAGGAAGCCATCCCCATAAAACAGCCACCCAGGAGGATGCGACCTGAGCTGATCAACCAAATCAATAAAGAGGTCGACAAGCTTATTGATGTTGGCTTCGTCAAAGAAAATCAGTACACCACATGGCTGGCAAACATAGTGCCCGTAAAAAAGAAAAATGGGCAGATCAGAATATGTGTTGACTTCCGAGACCTTAATAAGGCTTGCCCGAAGGATGATTTCCCAGTGCCAATTACTGAAGTGATGATTGATGCAACCGTTGGTCATGAAGCCCTGTCATTTATGGACGGTTCATCCGGATACAACCAAATTTGGATTGCTGAAAAAGATAGAGTACACACTGCATTTCGTACTCCAAAAGGAATATTCCACTACAAAAGAATGTCGTTTGGCATTAAGAATGCCGGTGCTACTTACCAAAGAGCCATGACAAAGATTTTTGATGATTTGCTCTTCAAAAAAGTGGAGTGCTATGTTGATGACCTGGTGGTGAAAACCAGAAAGAAAGAATATCATCTGCAGGACCTGAGGGTAGTATTTCAAAGGCTGCGAAAATATGAGCGAAGATGAACCCTATGAAGTGCGCCTTCGGCGTGACCAGCGGAAAATTTCTCGGATTTATTGTCTGGCACAGGGGTATTGAGATTGATCCGTCCAAGATCAAGGCTATTCAAGAACTCCCTCCACCAAAGAATTTGTCTGAGCTAAGGTCTCTGCAATGGCGTCTGGCCTACATCCGTCGATTTATATCAAATTTGTCGGGTCGGTGCCACCCCTTTCATAAGCTCATGATGAAAGATGTGCCATTCCTGTGGGACGGCGGATGCCAAGAGGCTTTCGAAAAGCTGAAGGAATATCTCAAGACCCCTCCGGTATTGGGGGCACCAATCAAGGGCAGCCCTTTGATCCTCTATATAGCAGCTACACATTGTTCGTTGGGGGCAATGTTAGCACAAATAAATGAAGAGGGAAAGGAGCAAGCCTTATACTACCTTAGCAGAAGGTTGATCAGAACTGAAGAAGGATATACTTACATAGAGAAGACCTGCTTGGCACTGGTTTTCGCTGTTAAGAAGCTCCGACACTATATGCTGTCACATGAGATCAGGTTGATATCTGCAGCAGATCCGCTCAAATATATATTGACTCAGCCGGCACTCAAAGGTCGATTAGGCAAATGGGCTGTGATTCTGATGGAGTTTGACATCACTTATATACCTCAGAGGGCTATAAAGGGTCAAGCTGTGGCTGATTTCTTTGCAGAGCACCCTGTACCAGAAAATGCTATGCTGGAGACCGAGCTCCCTGATGATGAAGTGCTCGAAGCATGCCAAACCCAGCCAGTCATGTGGCAATTATATTTCGATGGGGCATCAAGAACAGAAACTGATTACAATGGGAAAACCAGAATACGTGCAGGGGTCGGCATTGTGCTGAAATCGCCAGAGGGAGAAGTAATACACACCTCCTGTTCCATAAACAAGCCCTGCACCAACAATGAAGCTGAATATGAAGCTCTGATAATTGGTCTTCAGATCACCCTCAGTATGGGCATTCGGATGCTTCAGGCATTCGGTGACTCAATGTTAGTAATAAAACAAATGTAGGGAGAACTTGAAGTGCGAAAGCCAGAATTGAATCCCTATCACCAAAAGGCTATACGCCTCATGGCGAACTTCTACCACATTGAGCTCAATCATGTGGGCCGGGAACATAATGCTCAAGCTGACGCACTGGAAAAGTTGGCCAGCTCACTATCAGTCCCGCCAGATGAGACGCTCAACATCATTGTCATGAATAGGCAGCAAGTCCCCAGCATGCTGGAAACGTGCCCTGAAGAGTATGAGATTGATGCCGTTGACAAAGTACAGGGGTTTGATTGGAGACAGCATCTATTGCAGTGGTTCCTATACCAACAGCTGCCCAAGAACAAAGAAGAGAGAATGAAACTCCTAAGGGTCAAAGATTCCTATGAATGCAGGAATGGAACTTTGTTCCGAATTATGGCTGACGCCCGCAAGAAGATCTTGCTTCGCTGCCTGTCTACTGAAGAAGCTTGGCAAGCGATGAAAGAGATACATGCTGGAACAGCAGGGGCACACCAGGCTGGGCCTAAGATGAAGATTGAAATCAAGAAGCTAGGTTATTATTGGCCCACTATGTTCGAAGACTGTTGCCAGTTTGCAAAGTCATGCCAGAAATGCCAGGAGCATGCCGTTGTACCCAGGAGGCCTCCTGTAGCTCTACACGCAACAATTCCCTGCTGGCCTTTTGCTCAATGGGGGACTGATGTGGTCGGGCCACTACCGACTTCTTCAGCTGGACACAAGTACATCCTGGCTATAACAGACTACTTCTCCATGTGGGCAGAGGCAGTAGCACTCAGAGAAGTGACTGGTGAGTTGGTTGCCAGATTCATCAAGCACAATATCATCTTCCGGTTCGGAGTCCCCAGCCGAATAATATCTGATAATGGAAGTCACTTCAAGAACCAGAAAATATATCGGCTTGCCGAGAAGTACAAAATTGAATGGAGGACCTCCACTCCTTACAATCCACAAGCAAATGGATTGGCCGAAGCTTTCAATAAGACGTTGTGCACCCTGCTAGCCAAGGTCGTCAGCTCTAATAAGAAGGATTGGGGTGAAAAGATGTATGAAGCACTGTGGGCATATCGCACCATCTATAAAACCCCCACAGGTTGCTCGCCCTATTCACTGGTATACGGCTCCGAAGCAGTAGTCCCTATAGAGCTGGAAGTACCGTCACTCAGAATTACAGTCCAGCATGGCCTAGTTCGTGACGAACAAACTAATGCTGAAAGAAGACTTGAAGAGCTGGCTGAATTAGAGGGGAAGCGTCTGCAAGCCCAGAAAAATATCCAAATGTACCAAGCCCGCATGGCAAATGCCTTCAATAAGCTCGTCAAAGGGCGAGAATTCAAGAAAGGAGACCTGGTCATGGTCAAGAAAAGGGAAGTCATGGCTTCCAATCCAAAAGGAAAACTTGCTGCTAACTGGCTGGGTCCATACGTAGTCCAGAGGGTCTACGAGGGCGGAGCCTACGTGGTTGTCAACCATCGAGGGGAAGTTCAGTTCCCGCCACTCAATGGGAAACATCTGAAACTCTATCATGCCGCACCACTGCCTGCTGGGGGAGTGGCGAATGGACAGATAAATGAAGACTGATGACAATCAGGAGGGTCGCTCCTTTACTACACACCGACATCAGTTTGGACCCTCCGTCTGGATTAGATGATGAAACCCTATTCTTCTTTGTGTTGGTGTTTACCCCACATCAACGATAAAACTTATCCACCTTTTCGGTGAATGGCTTCAGGCCCGAGCTGCTACATACCAACGTTGATCCAGATCTTCCATCCGGATTAGATAATGAAACCTTATTCTTCCTCGTGTTGATAAAATGATAAAAAAAAAATGGGGCTTAAAATTGAGGTGCCCCGTCGGACTTGTCCAAAACATCTTGGACGAGTGCAAAAATGGCAAACAACTCGGCTGTGGCAAAAACCCGAAAGGGCGCTACGGGTAAAATTGGGAACCCCGCCACGTGAAAACCCGAAAGGGCGCGTGGGCAAAAGTAAGAGGGGGCTGGCTCCGGTGAAAACCCGAAAGGGCACCTCGGTCAGTAATGTGGTAATATAAAAAGTTCACTTCATGAATCTCCTTCGGCAGCACATCCACCGCATGTCCCACCGATGATGAAACCCCGTCAATCATAAGGCATATCGTCTCGATCAATGCCAAAGCCCATCTCGGAATAGACCTTCCGTCTGTTCTGATAAAACCCTTCCACTTTCTGCCTGAGACCCACAACGATGAAACCTATCCAGTTTAGATCTTACATCTATTCTGATGAAACCTATCATACGTCCCACCGTGATGAAACCTGCTATTGATCGATTGGCACACTGCCCGATCAGTGATGAAACCTGTCTGGTTTAGACCTTACGTCTATCCCGATGAAACCTATGAAATCCTTGCATTGGTATGAACCCAATACCGATGATGAAACTTGCTATTGATCGATTGGCACACTGCTCGATCAACGATGAAACCTATCCGGTTTAGACCTTACGTCTATCCCGATGAAACCCATGGAACTCCTTGCATTGGTATAAACCCAATACCGGTGATGAAATCAGCTACTGATGGAGCGGCACACTGCCTGATCGATGTTGAAACCCATCCAGGGTAGACCTTTCGTCTGCTCTGATAAAGACACAACATATTTCCTCAAGTCAATCCGGACCTTCCGTCTGGATAGATAATGAAGTCTCATTCCTTTACGTTAATGTCAATCCCCACATTAACGATGAAATCTACATCCCCAGCGAACGGCTTCATGCTTAAGCTGCTACACACATCCTCAAGTCAATCCGGACCTTTCGTCTGGATGGATAATGAAATCCCATTCCTTTGCGTTAATGTCAATCCCCACGTTAACGATTACAGTCATGCTCTCGGTGAACGGCTTCGCGCCTAAGCCACAAAACACACTCAAGTCAACCCAGGCCTTCCGCCTGGGTGGACGATGAAACCCCATACCCCTTGCATTGATGTTAACACCCACATCAATGACGATGCATACACAGTTGAGCACATGGATTAACAATTTACGAAGCCAAAGTCCCAGTTCAACAAAAGAAAGAAAAAAAATATAGACAAAATGGGGATAAAAATAGAGATGCCCCGCCAGACTTGTTCAGGCATTCTGAACAAGGGCAAAAATGGCCAAAACCCAGCTGTGGTGAAAACCCGAAAGGGCACTGCAGGCAAAATCGGGTATCCCGCCACGTGAAAACCCGAAAGGGCGCGTGGGCAAAAGCAAGAGGGGGCTGACTCCGACGAAAACCCGAAAGGGCGCTTGGGTCAGTAATGTGGTAATTTAAAGGGTTCCATGCCAATTACGTGCTACCTTCATCTCCCACCATTTACAAGAACCTTCCGTTTGTCGCTCAGTATCTTGCCCGATCAGCGATAAAACCCTTGCAGGATAGACCTTACGTCTGTCCTGATAAAGTCTTCATACCTCTTTCAAAAGTCCCACCGACAATAAAACCCATCACCACTCTCATGAAACTGCCCGTTGATCGACCAGCATCTTGCCTGATCAATGATGAAACCTGTCCAGTTTAGACCTTACGTCTATTCTGATGAAACCCATGAAATTCCTTTGCATCGATATAAACCCAATATCGATGATGAAATCAACCGTTGATCGACCGGCACCTCGCCCGATCAATGACGAAACCTTACCCCAGTTTAGACCTTACGTCTATTCTGATGAAACCTATGAAATTCCTTTGCATCAATATAAACCCAATATCGATGATGAAACCAGCTATTGATCGACCGGCATCTCACCCGATCAATGATGAAACCCTATCCAGTTTGGACCTTACGTCTATTCTGATGAAACCTATGAAATTCCTTTGCATCGATATAAACCCAATATCGATGATGAAACCAACCGTTGGTCGACTGGCACCTTGCCCGATCAATGATGAAACATGTCCAGTTCAGACCTTACGTCTGTCCTGACGAAAACCGCATACCCTTTCATGTCCCACCTACGATAAAGTCTACCCAGTCTAGACCTTACGTCTATTCTGATGAAACCTATAGAACTTCTTTGCATCGATATAAACCCAGTACCGATGATAAAATTATTCACTGGTCGACTGGCACATTGCCCCGACCGGCTTTGAAACCTACCCGGGATAGACCATTCGTCTGTTCTGGATGATACTCTAAACCCTTTCATTCACTTTTCTGCAAACAACCTCACTTGCGGCACATATGGCCGAAAAAGACATCCGCTACTACCTACAAAATTCGGTTTAAGCACCCTCCGGATACCGTCACGCGGTGGAGCGAGTTCCCCATCCTTTCTCTGAAAGGGTGGACGCTCTCCTGCTAAATACGGGTTATCCGCATGAGGATTGCTAAAATCGCTACCGAATCATCATGAAGTGATGGCGATGCAATAAGTAAAGAGCAGCCATACATGAGACCAGCATAAGGATTCCTTTTCACTATATAAAGAAGAAAAGGAGTACAAAAGGAGCCCCTGAGGGGGAATTGTATTACAAAAGGAAGAAAACAAAAAGAAGAAGAAGAGATGTTCACTGGCGCCGGAAGATGTCTTCGAAAGCCAGAAGACCCACATACGGAGCAGCCCCAACCCATGTAGACGAGCCTCCTCCTCCTGTAGCCGAGCGGACTCGTCCTGAAGAGACACCACTTGCCCCTCCAACAAAGCTACTTCCTCTGCAAACTGCGATCGAGAGGTTGTTATCTGCGGCATTTCAGCTTGGAGACCAGCCAGTTCAGCTTCTAGAATGTTTATCCGGTTGCATACAAATTGCTCCCTCTGTGTCAGAGACTGCAGTTGGCCTCGGCGCTCCTGAAGGATAGAGTTCATTTTCCCCAGCTCAGATTTGCACTCTACCTTCTGCAACTTCAAAGCTGCCAGTCTGTCAGACATAACACGCGCCAGGAAATCCCGGCGGTGTACAAATTTTAGCAACAATAGAACACGCTCGGCCCATGTTTCTAAAGGACAGCCCATCACCTGCAGACCAGCGGTGAAGCGTTCGGCTATCTCTTTTAGCTGCAGATAAGTCAGTCCAGGCTGTGACTCCACTAGTTGGCGCAACATGTCCAGATTTTGCCAAACAAATCTCTCAGATGAAGCAAAGCCGAAGGAAGGGAATGGGGTTACTTCGAAAGTCACCTCACTGTCAATATCTGCCCACAATGCAACATCTGGTTGGGAGGAAGAAGACGGGAGATCTGCTGAAGAGGCTGATTGGACCTTCTCTATAATTTCTTGCGAAGCTGAGGGTTCTCCCACCGCCAGCTCCTCAAGGACTGCTGTTTGAATGCTCGGAGGGGAAGGGCTAGTGAGTGCTGGAGCTGTTTCTTCATGGGTCTCCAGTACAATGGATGCATCTTCAACGTTCTCTTCCCGGGGCACCCCCTCCTCCGGCTCTGGAACCATGGAAATTGCCTTTGGGCCAGCTATGGATAACAGGCCAGTCTCTGCAGCAGCTGCCTCCTGCTCGGCCATCTCTTCTGCAACGGCTACTTCCTTCAATAATGAGGCCGGAGGGGCTATGACTCGAAGAGGCAGGGGTTCAATCTCCATAATCGCTGTTGTAGGGATCGCTGATTCAGGCGCAATGGTCATCACTGTAGCCGGTACAAAAGCAGAACCCCTAGCTGGGTCCGCCTCAGCTCTAAAATCTAAAACTCTGATAAGAGCCGAGCTCTCCCCCGAGGCTCCCAAGTCCAATGACGCCAGGTCCTTAGAAGACTGTTCCCTCACTGGCACGGGGCGAACAATCCCAGAAATACCCACACAGGTTGTTGACAGAACAGGGATGATAGCCAAGGCTTCAGATGGAGTGGTCTCAGAAGCTGCAGTTGTCACTGGGCTGGTGACGGCAGGTTCCTGTGAACAGATCAAGACGACATCAAGCAGTGAATGAAAAAAAGAAGAGCCGATGAAATGACAAAAAAAGGTGAAGAGAGACTCACTCTTAATGTGATGTCAATGTCTTCAAAAGAGTGCAGGGGAGAGGAAAGCTCCGCAGCTGAAGCAACAAAGGGAGGGGTTATGTCTGCTTCGGTATCCAGACCAGCAAACTCTTCTTGTAGCTCCTCCTCAGAAGACAGCACCAGCAATTTAGCAAGGTGGAACATCGGAAGAATTTCAGTGGATACGGACGGGACCTCTAATTTGGAGATGTCTGCCTCGCTATCACTGAAACCTTCTTCTTCTTCCTCTACATCAGAGACAGTCACAGAGCTACTGGAAGATATTTCCACACTATCCACAGGCTGGGTAGTCATTTCTGGAGCATGCCGGGATGTGGACCGGGTAACTATGCGCCTCATGGGGACAATGCCCCGTTTCGTCTGGGTTTTGTGACCCTCCTGTGACTGAGGCACGTCTCTTGCCGCTACTATGACTCCAGCCTCCTCTCCGGCTGTCACCACAGTGAGAAGTCTATGAGAAAGATGACAGAAGAATAACTGAAATGCACAAGAAGAGATGATAAAGTACACTTACCCTCCGCCTCGCTAGCCGGCATGGGAGAAGGTAACCTGGTGTCCACCTCAGAGGGCGCCACGGTCTGCTCTTGGGCTGTACAAAAAGAGGGAAGGGTCAGATTCAGAGATCTCCTTGAAATTCAGCAAAGAAGATAGTGAAAGATGCAGCGGCAAGCTATTAATGTTACCCTCAACGGATGCCTAGGCGGCCTCCCTCTGAGATGCAAACTCATCAAATGAAGGGATATCAGGGAGAGGGGTCCCGGTGTCCGTCACTGTCAAGGCCGGTTGCTGAGCATGAGCTGTCTTGGCCTTCTTGGCCTTCACAACTGCGGCCTTAACTGCAGAAGTCTTTCTTTTCTTGCCTGGAGGCAAGGGAGTGGTGGTCGGTGCTGCTGCAGGAACTTCAAAATAAGCAGGCTTCTCAGCCTGTGCAATGATCTTCCTATAAAGTCCTTGTCGCTTTATGTCTGGCCTGTCTTTTGAAGACACAAGAAGAGCAATGAAAATCAATAGATGCAAAGTTCAACACTGAGCAGAAGACACTACAGTCAGAAAGGACAGATCGTACCTGCCGGGCCATCATAGAAAGTGGAAAGCGGCCAGTACAAATAGGCCACCTCCTTTGAGCGAGAGGCAGCCTCCTTAATGAGCCAGCAGACGTCACCGACTGTCTGACACTTCTCTACTAGTGCAGCCAGGTCGCTGTGACCGTGAAAGTCAAGACAGCGAAACAGGTCAAGGTGGTCCATACCCCAGCCATCGACATAGTGAAAAGAAAGAAACAATGGCTTATTCAAAATGCCAGCTATCGGGCTCTCCACAGACAGCCCATGAACATTCAACAAAATAAACAGCCAAGACGTGTGCTTATAATATGTCTGAGTTTGATCTTCCCTGCGCACAAACGTTCTGTAAGGATGAAATCTGTCTGTCGGACCTTTCCAAGGGACTGCTGTCGGGAGCGGCTCTTCGAGGGGGAATGGATACTGCTGCGTCTCCAGATGAGCACTCCCTACATGGCACAGATACCTTAAGTTCTTCATAAAAGTGTCTTCATTGATGACAGCAAAAATAGGAGTGGGTGGCTCAGAGCCTTCTTCTTTCAAAGCCTGACGTTTGGCCAAGTAGGTTTCTGCCTCTCTTGGGTGCTGTGAATAAATCCTCTTCAGATGGGCCTCGGCGATGTCAAATACTGGCCCGGGTTGCTGCTTCAAGAAAGAACACTCAGCCACGTCCCAGAACGCACCCCTGCCATCCCTGTAAAAGTTGGTTCGGGTGTTCCACCATTTGATGTACTCTGATGTGACGAGGGGAACACGGTTAGAAATGGTCGGAACCCTGAAGGCGGCGCCATCTTGGCGATGAAAGAAATCCCACCATAACCGGTCGTCACCAACAATTGTGGACCCGTGCTTGGCCCGACTATCTAGAGGGAACTGAGCAATTGATGTGGGGATGTGTTGGTCATAGCCGAAGTTCCTCCCGAAGCGGAATGGGTAATATGGTTCCAAGAGGAGCAAACCAACTTTTCTGAAGACTAAGACACTAGGCCGGATGGCCATGGCCCACCTGACCAGCTCTGGCTCCAGAAGAGACCGAACGGCATTAGCCCCCGAGACAGGATGGATATAGGTCTCTACCTCTTCCATTTTACATTCTCTCTAAGGATGGACCAAAGGAGCTGAACCCGCTGCCAAACTCCAGAAATGAATGCTGCCAGGGGCGTCTACTGGTACCCTTACTAGTCTGCCCCTTATCTTGAACAGCTGATCAGAAAAAGAGCCGGGCTCGGCACTGGCAAACTCAATCATCCTGAGAAATAATGTATCCGTCTGCAGAGTTCTGGGAGCCAATTCAGGAAACAGACTGCATACCCAAGCGTTGAAGAAATGAAATGGACCCACGGTCCTCGAAGAGCGGGGAGCCCGGTGCTTGTACAGGCCCCTAGAGATTTGTAAATCAAGCATAAAGCTACTGGACAGAGTGACAACCTCATCCCCCAGGCCATTTGACAGGCCGGGTATATAGCTTCTGGCCGGATAATCGTCTCGTCCCCCTGAGGGAGAGCGAAGGTGCATAACCAAAACGACAAATAAGCTGCACAATGTGTGATAGGATCCACCCCTGCTGGGTTCGGGCCATCTTTGCCTATACGGCGCAGTGAAGCTGGCAGCGTTGACTTATAACGGGGAGTCCTTATCTGCCTACTGGCAGTCGGCCCCACAGAAGGAAAGTCTGCATACTTTAAAGGACCCCCGAAGAAATACTGGACCCACTGTCCGATTCGGACCCTTAATTTACTGCTTTTCTCTCGGGGTTGATAACCCCTGGAGGATCCTCTACTGTAAGCCAAACAGATGGAGCGATAGGCTTTCATTAAATACCGGTACGAGTAACCAAGTGAGTACCTACCTTCGCATTCAAAACTGTCCTTCTCAGAGTCTTCCAAACATACCTCTTCGTACGGCTCACCGTCGATGGGCAGGCCGGAAAGCTGTGACAAGCTCCAGAGGTCGAGAGACGTTTCACCCTCTGCTGTATAAAATGTGTTGAATAAGGGGCAAAACACTTCAAACATTCCGCAGCATAATCCTCGGGAGATGGGATAGCGGAATCTGGAAGCAAAGACACTGTGATATACCCCGGCTCTGATCAGCAGAGGGGCGTATTCCTTCAAAACAAACTCTGTGAATTCTACCGCTCCCACTCGGAATAGGTGGGCGTCGGTTACCTTGGCGTCCCCGAACCAACCGGCGGCTAGCTGATACTTAAACTGGACGGCCAGACAGTTCAGCACAAAAGGTTCATCTCTATACCCCCACTTTATTGGTGCCAGGAAGAGACCGTAGCCGGATTTTTCTTTGTGAACTCTGCCACCGGCGGTATCCCATCGAGCAGGTGTAAATTCTGGGGCACGGGTCAGCATCTTTTTCTCTGGCTCTAGCTCTGATATACCGAGGATTGCATCCCAATCACGCTTCTCCCCGGGAAGATAGATAGCCTTGCCGCGGTATACTGATTCTTTCAGGCTGTCCCTCTCGGCAAGAATAGCGGCTTCGACCGCACGGGCTATCCGAGGGTCTCGCATGCCGCCCACTGTAAAAGTCCGGATGAATGGCATCAAGTGGCGGTCCTTTGGGAGATCCGGCCGATAGTCGTTGCCCTGTCTGAAGCACGGTCTCCGTTACAGTGGAATAGACCATGGATGTTGATACCGTATCAGTTTCAGAATCAGAGGATTCATCAATGACGGCAATTTTTCCATATCCAAAGTCCAGGCTGTGCACATTCAACCAGTTCACTAAAGCCCGTGATATATCTGGTTGGGCTGACGAGCTTGCTCCAACAACCCCAGAAGACGCAGCAGCAGAGCTGGAAGCCATTTCAACACCTACAGTCGAAGAATGACATGAATGTGAGCCCCGAAATAATGAACAGTCTTATAAAGATTAAGTGTAAAGTTTTGTGGAAATTTCGGCAGCGCCTCCCCTTATTCAGGGCATGCCCGAAGATTAATAAGGAATCACCCACCAAGAGGGAGTGACCCCATAAATAGGGAGGGACGTAGTCCCTATACGAAGAAAAGGAAGAGACTCACGGCGAAAGGGTTCTCTCCGAAGGGAAGGCTCACGCCGAAATGAGAAGGGATTGAAGAGAGAGAAGTGCAGGGTGAAAATGAAGGTGAAAACCCTCTCGGAGGGTTAAATAGTGAAAAGAGGGTAGCCTTCTCGGCGCGAAGGAATGCGCGCCGAGAGCCCCCCTCTCGCCCAACAAAAGGGCGCGCCGAGAGCCCCCTTTCGCCCTAGGGCGCGCCGAGAAGCTGTGCGCCGAGAGCCCCCTTTCGCCCTAAGGCGCGCTGAGAAGCTGTGCGCCGAGAAGCTGTGCGCCCAGAAACTGTGCGCCGAGAAGCTGTGGTGCGTCGAGAAACTGTGCGCCGAGAAGCTGTGGTGCACCGAGAACCAGGCCATATGCGCCAGGAGGCCATCTGAAGCTATTAATGAAGTAGAAAATTGTCATAAAATATGGAAAACAAAGAAAAAGAACATACTGAAGCTATCACAGTAAAGCTATTAGGCTGAAGATCAAAGAAAACCAGTAGTGAAAGGCTTAGAAAGATACTCTCAAATGATAAATGGGGCACCTGCGGACACCGTGCCGCTTATTCTGCACTTTTGCCGTCCACAGGTGGGGGGCATTTGTTGACGCCTGAAATATAATCAAGAACAAAGATGGGACCGAAGAGAAGATCAAATCAGAGATGAAGATCCCAGGGATTCCTGCAAAGTCAGAATTGAAGAAGAGCTGTCACTATCAATACCTCACCCGGCTGAAGCCTTCTACGGCCAAGCTGATGTCCGGCACTGCCGTCGTTCAGACGGTGGTGTTGATTAGAACTATGTCAACCCACATACAGTCACGTGACTGATGAAGAATAGCTTCGGGATATTCTGATGACTATAGAATTAGAGCTACGCTGCTCATTCCCCACTATGGATACAAAGGATCAAATGAATGCCAAGGCAGATGTAGTAACTATGACAATCTATGCCATTAACGACATGAAGCCCAAACTGACAAAGAACCCTAAATGGGCCTAAGTTCACGGCGCCAGGAAGCTCCCCATCCGAACTAATACGCGCTGGGAAGGTGTGAAAGACGCGCCGAGACCACGCCAATCCGAGGAGGGGGGGTGCTGTGCCAATAAAAGCCCCATTTCCTCCACTTACGAAAAAAAAGGAGAGATCGTAGAAATAGAGATAGATATAGAGATATCAGAGAGATCGGAGAGAAGAGGAGAAAAATAGAAGAGAGAAAAAGGGAAGAAGAGTGACTGCTGCGGAAGCTGAAGAAGGAGGAGAAGGTCTATCGGCAGGGGGGAGGGAGAGAAACCAATACTCCGCCCTCCCCCCATCTTTTGTTTTCTTTTCCGTTTTTCATTCCTCCGATGTATATCCTCTGCATCTGCTTTTACTTCCTTCGAAGAATGTTCCTCCGATGTATATCCTCTGCATCTGCTTTTACTTCCTCCGAAGAATGTTCCTCCAATGTATATCCTCTGCATCTGCTTTTACTTCCTCCGAAGAATGCTGTTATCACCCCTCCCCATTTCCTGTGAGCTGGCATAGTCAGATTATGTAATCGATGATATATATGAATGAATGGGCAAGGTCTTTTCCCTTGATTTCAATATCGCATGCGTCTAGATCTTGTTCTCTAGATACCTCTTCGATGTACACCATTGCGTTGCACTGGTGGATAGTGAAGGTAGATGTATGGGCGTCTGGAAGTGGAGTTCGGTGTGTGTATTGGTCGTGATTCTCTACTCTCCCTTGTTTCTGCTCTGGTAGAAAAGGCAGCAGGGTCCCTCATTCGAACCCATGGATGGTTGGGACCCAGGGCTTCTGATGAGTCCTAGTTTCGTGGGTTCTACGTTCTCTCATCTCCGAATGTTCTCTCGATGGTAATTCACTATCTGTACTGCAAGTCAGAAGTCAACGACTATTGCATTCGTGCACTGTACGTGAATATAATTTAAGCATCCTTCTTTCCATTGAATTCGGCTCCGGAATTCCTCCCTCAATCTCATAGGTCATTGAGTACCGGAGCTGATCCCCAAATCTCCTCATCGTCGATTTTCCCCGATATCATCGTCTTCATTTTTTTCTTTGGGTCTCTCTGTCACTAGTTGGACCTGAGATAGCCTATCTCATGGTCTCAGCTAGCGCATCTGTGAGCAACAATATTCAGGTGACACTGATTGCCACTTTGCCTCGACGAACATCTCTAGTCGAGTTCAATTTTCATGGGTAACCAACTTGTAATCAGACTACCATATGTCCCTTTAACTACCCTTGATCTCCCTGCCTTCACCTTCTGAAGCCCGAAACGAAGATCCAGGATTCCCAAGAACCCCTTTGTAATCCCATGTCCGAACCCTGTGAAATTCCCAGAATTAAACCCTCTTGAAAACCCCAAAGAAGAGCTTCTCGGCGCCAAATCCTCTCGGCGCCCCAAAACCTCTCGGCGCCAGTCTTCCCGCGCCGAGACAAGTCCAGGCCGCGCCGAGATCACCAGGCAGAGGCCCACTGACTTCCCACCACGCCGGGATCTCCAAGCCATCTCCAACCCAACTCCCCACCGCACCGAGACCTAGCCTCACACACTCCAGAGCCTGTAAAACCCACTCAGCTAAACCTATTCTATAGCCCAGGCCCCATTGGATCGCCAGAGGAGTATGAGTCTCACACTCACTAGTTCTCGGAGCTAAATTAACGGGACTTTGTCCCTACATTCCTTGACCCCTTTGTCCACGGAGCTCTGCCACTGCATGTGCTCCGTCGACTCTTTTGAGAAAGGGAATATCAATGAGATGCCATGACCCGATCACAATGGAGCTCGGGTTACATGCCCAACTCCGTTCTTCGGCTTCCATCCCGGCACCCCGTGGATGGATGTCCTATCTCTTCTTGGCATAATCCAAGATAAAGGGCAGGTGCTGCCGGAATTCTCCCGCATTGCACCAAACCCTATGATGTCTTCTCCTAAAACCCCGATGGTCCACGGAGTCCTGCCACTGCATATCCTCCGACGGTCCCACAAGGGGAATATCAATAAAGCATCGTACTGGCACATGGCGTACTACGATGTCTTAATCCCTTCGGATCCCGGGTCATATATATACCCGATCTTTTACGGATTCCATCTTGCCGCTGCATGGATGGTCTCCTATTCCCACTTGGTATAGTCCAAGATAGCGGGGATATGCTGCCCGATTTAATTCATTAAACTCAACAAGTCTGTCACTTGTTCGTTCTTTTTCCTATAGCATGAAATATTTATTATGCACATTAGTATTTTTGATCGCCTCCCGAGGCCTCCTGTCTTTGGCATTTAATCAAGGGTTGTCCTTCTTAGGAAGGGCGTAATTAACGCCATAGCCTTTACGGTATGGCGGACTTCCGGTCCCGACCCGAATTCTACAATCGACTGACCAAGTCAGGTCGAGCGCATAATAAACCGTCACCTCGGTGACTCGCACGCCTAATAATCAATGAATAAAAATAGATAAATAACCAATATATAAACAAAATGCATTAAAAAATATATAAATAAATAAAATCCGTCCCCACAATTTCCTGTTACACGTTTTAGCCGAATTTCGATCTGTCATGTCTGGCGGTCTAGACTGAGACCGTCACCTGATTTTGACGCCCCATCAGTGGACCATCAATTTTCCTACTGCACAGTTTTCAGTCCACCTTCTGTCGTCTCTGACGGCCTGATCTTGATGCGTTAAATAGATCTGGCGCTCCACCGTTTGACCGTCACATCCTCTGCTACAGGTTTTTGGTCTAACCTGCCAGTCTTACACTTTGTCACACTCATACATTCATTCTATCCATCTCATTCACACATCCATTCATCCATTCATTTTATCCATTTCATTCACACCCATTCACATAGTCATTTATCCATCCGTTGCACATCCGTTTCATTCACATTCATTCATTCATCCACATAAAAACAAAATTTTTATCATTTTATGTCATTCACATAAGTCATGTACAAGTGTGGGTGTCAAAAGATGAAAGAATACAAAAGTCATTCGGCCGGCTTGTCTCCCGTGCCGTCGCTATCATCACCACCCTCGGGTCTCCTCACCGGTGGCGCTATGGAGGCACTCCCCTCCTCTCGCTGTTGTCCCCGATCTGCCCTCTCGTTCCTCCGCTGGCCAGAGGAACTGACAAGGAAATCTGCTACTGATCCACTCAGAGAGACACTCCGCCGTGCTCCACTCTGAGAGGTACTCCGCTCCGGCCCGCGGCCCATCATCCGCACGGTCCGCTCCATCGTCCGAAGCTTAATCTTCATATCGCAGGCCTAGTGTCGAGCCTCGCATGCCTCGATTCGATAGCGCTCCAGATCTATCAATCCTACACTCAGTCGGGCTACCTCTGCCTGAAGGCGCCCCGCCTCGGCTCAAGAGCGTTCTAACTCCGCCCTGGTCCGCTCAGTCTCTGCTCGAGCTCGCTCCGTCTTGGCCACCGCTGCAATCAGCTCTCTCGCCTGCATTTTGCATAGTCGGTCCATTAGACATTTTACATAAATAATAAGCATTTTAGTCATGAAGCATTTTGAGTCTAAAGCATTAAATTCTTACCCGCTCCGCGAGGGTGGCCTCCGCCTCCTCGGCCCGAGCTACTGCTCGAGCAAAATCTGCATCTCGGTCAGCCCGCCTACCGGCCGGCTGTGATGATGAAGAAGGAGCGTCTAGTCTTGCTCTTTGAGCTCCCTCGGCCCGCTGCATTTAGAAGTCAAAATCAGTCACATTCGCATCATAAGCATAAGCATTTTAGGCTAAGGTTTGAGGAACTCACCAAAATCTCCAAAGCAATCCGGTACTCATCCCGCTGCTGGATGGTGGCATGGAGGAGTCCCTCGAGCTCGGCTATCCTTCCTTGTGGGTCTAGCTGCATTCAGAAATCCAATGTCAGTGCATATAGAATAAAATTTAGAATAAATAAGGGTTGGAGTTTAAAAGTTCATACCGGCCGTTGGGTGCCTCTGAACACCTGGTCCCCATACCGTTGTGAGTAAGCCCTGAGGTAGGCCTCATCACTGTCCGCCCGATCTTTCACCACTCGGCCTTTCTTATTCCAATCATGGACGTACTTGGCCTTTCGAACGCACCAATCCACATCGCAATTGATGCCCTTTGAGGACTTGCCTGGGTGCTCATCAGTTCTACGGGGGAATGTCACCTCTGGCTGATGAAGCCCCCGTGTCCGTAGGATCAACCGGTAGTGCAAGGGCTCGATTACATTGATGCAGTGCAGCCATATGTCACGCCCACTGTATGCCAAGGAGCCTTTAATCCAAGGCTGTCCCTCGTGGCCCTCGTCTCGGTATGGGGTCCATCTTACCTGAAGAGGCATATTAGTTCATTTAGAAGCATTTATCAGACATTTAGAAGCATTTAAAAGCATTTATGGCATTACAAAGCATTTAAGTTTAAGAGCTTACCGATGTGTGCGAGAATGAGTCTAGATCATCTTGGATGGCCCGGGTCAACCTGCTGATCGATCCCGTGTCCCTTGTCACCACCCATCGCCTCGCGATCGGGATCCGCTCGGGATACATCTGAGTGCCTCGCCCAATCCCCGGGAGGTACACGAAGCTCCAAATCTACATTTAGAGTCAAGCATAAGTAAATTGCATTCATAAGTCATTTTGCATAATCATATAGAAGGCATTTAGAGTTCATCGTTTACCTGAAGGAAAGGCGAGAAGCCGCCCAGCATCGTCTGTCAGTCTGTGGTGCTGAGTGACTCAAAGAGGAAGGTAAGCGCTGCCGCTCCCCATGCGTACTTCCCCACTCTGCCTAAGTCCTCCAGTAATGGCAGTAGTCTGCAGCTGATCACATCTGCTCGGGTCGAAAAAAGCAGCTTTCCGAACAGTAGCATCAGACATCATCTCAGGACCCGGTCTCCCTCCTGTCCTGCCTCTGCCGCCACTCACGGGCGCACCTGCTCAATCACTCGGTCTATATGCTGCTCAGGTAGCTCGCCGACAGCTATGGTTGCTCCCCTCAGTCCCAAGCTATCTTGCAATCTCGACCTTGAGAGCTGGGATGATGTATGCCCCGGCCTGATCAAGTCTAAGCCCAGCAGCTCCTGGGCTAGCACTCTGTAATCTCCATATGTCCACCCGGTCATGGCAGCTCCGTGGACTCACAAGCCGGTGATCCTCGCCATGTCTTCCAATGTGGGGATCATGTGACCCCAGGGGAAGATGAATGCTCGGCTCACGGGGTCCCATCTCTCGTGGAGTGCGTATAACAGTGGCGTGTCCATCCTGATCACCTCAATGCTCAGCACCTCGGCAAACCCCATCTTGGCCAATCTCTCTCTCTGAAACTCAGGCAATGCCTGGTATACTGCCCGGATCTGAAGCCAAGATATCCTTGTTCTTCTTTTCCCCTGCACGATTAGAGCATAAGTCAGTCATTGCATCATAATTCATTGCACAGCATTAATAGAAATGAAAACAACAAAAAAATTGACTAACTAAAAAATCTCAAAAATTGTTTCTGCCTCTGGTCACTCTGACGGCCCTGTGGTGATGCGTCACAGTCCTCTGACGCACCAAGGGTGGTGCATCAAGCCTGTGACGGTCGATGCAACGACCGTCACATCTTCTGCAGTGGGGTGTTATCCCTTTCGTTCGCCCGGCCCATGGAAATGGCCTACAAACATCCCCAATGGGTCCCCAGACCCATTTTTTTTCTTTCCCTTCAAACGCACATGTATGAACATAAAAATTAAAATTTGGAATTTTGGGGGCGAAGATCTACCTCATGGTCACGCCCTCTTTTCCTTTTCTCTGGGGCTATGGCTTCTTTTTCTCCACTGGTGCCCTCTTCTCCTTCTTCCTCGACCGTAGGAGGGTCATCCTCCGCCACTTGCTCCACCATCACCGTCGGTTGCTCGGTCGCCACCAGGGGAACCTCCTCTCGGTCCACTCAAGCCCTAAATCTTTTTCTCGCCTTCCTCTTCTGCCCTTTCTCCCTTGCCCAGGGCGGCCGGGGGAGCTCGTCGCCGGTCATATTCGCCGGTGGGGTTTTGCTCGGTGATGTTTTTGGTTTGGGGTGTTTGTGAGCGAATGGGGGGAACGACCATTCGGTTTTGTTTTTTTGAAAGCTCAGGAAATGTGACGGTCTGTCGTGAGACCGTCACACTTCTCTGACGCGTTTCTGTTGGACTGTTACGTCGTTTGAAATAATGTCTTGAATAATGTGAACCGCCAAGACTCTGACGCATCCCTATGGACCGTCAGAGACGTCTAACGCACCCGTGATAGACCGTTACATTCTTCAGAGTGTTTGATGAATGATGATGCTTTATTTATCAAAAATTTCATGCTTAATGATTGTCTTGTTAATGCAAATTCGTGCTTATTGAACGAGTACGCCTGATTTTATGCTTTGCTTATGAATTATTGTTATTGGCTAACCCTTCCTTATTGCAAAATTTAAATCATCATGCTTCGCCGTTCGTCGGGCAGGTAAGTCAGGTATTGTATCTCGATCTTTATCCCTTGATGCAGTACTATATGTTATGTATGATATTATCTCGAGAACCGGCTGGTCATTCATGTGTTCTGGGATCTGATGTTCCTCTTAAACAAAAATGATGATGATCTAAGTGCACATGTTTAATCGTTGGATAAGCTGTTATGTTGGAAAACTTGGGGATGATGGTTCTATCTTGCACGCCGTGGTTGTAGATGGTGTCATGACCTTAGTTTCTCTGATCTAGCAATATTATTCTCGAGTATCTTGTTATTTTATTCTTTCTTTGCATTTATTTTGATGATTCCTTTTATTTTAGCCCAGCATGCATCATACGCATCTTTAAGCTTTTATGAACCTTCATCTGTCCAGGTGTTTCAGTGATGGTGAAAAGCTGTGTTCATGTTCCCGAATAAGGAGAGTCATTCCACTCTGAATTGGAAGGTTTTCTTCGGTCCCCTCGCTTGGTCTGGTTAGCTAGAGATTCCTGTCTGTTAGTTAATCGTCTCTTTCCCTTTTCCGTTGCTCTGGCTACTGGCCGTGTTTTTCTTTCCTTAGTTGTCAGTTCCTCCAGACATGTGTCCTTTAGTTAGCTACTGTTGTGTAGTGGACAGCGGATCTAGAGGGGAGGGGTGAATAGATCTGCCCCTCTTTTCGCAATGCAACCCTCTTTAAAGCTAGATGATGAAATAAGCAGTGGAATATAACTAGCTTGACGAAGAACACAAATGATTTGCTTGGCAAGATGATTACGTAATATAGATATTGAACCTAAGCATGCATCTAACGCATATCAATCGCACAATCAAACCACAACACAAAAGATTTTAAGGTGGTTCAGACTGAATCCCCAGTCCTACGTCCACCCCTCACCAAATCTGGTGAGGCTTCACTAGTGCAGCACACCAAACCGTAAATCGGAGAACCACCGATTGCCTTCCTACTAACCACCGGTAGGGACGTGAACACCGCAGATCGGACAACCTCCGATTGCCTTCCTACTAACCACCGGTAGGGACGATTCTCAACTTCCAAGTGTTTGAGTGAAATAGAAAAAGAACAACTTATGAAAAACACTCAAACAAGATATAGAATATGCTTAAGAGAAAAGATCTTGTCTGAGATTTGCTGGAGCTTGAATCTCTTGAGGATTCGATGAAGAGCTTCTTACCGGAGTAGCTTGATTTCTTTCTTGGAATATGCTCCTTCTAGCTTCCTTTGATCACCCTTCTTGCCCTTGAGTGCTTCTAGCTTTGTTGGAGATTGCTTGACTTCAGATCTGAGCTTGAATCACCTTGGATGGATGAAGAACTTCCTCCCGAAACACTGTTCACGGAGGTGCTACAGTACCTCGAAAATGGCCTCCCTTGATCTCCCTTGAAGCCTTGAAGTGATAGGGTTTCCAACCCCTCATGTGTTGGTTTTATAGACCTTGAATGGTCCTTGGACACCCCCCAGACCAGATCCACAAATCATGGGAGATTAGATGAGTTTTGATTAAACAAATCCATGGAAAGGGGCTGGCCACGAGCTGGATTTCGAAGTCAAACATGGCTGCATCGGGGCTGGCGGTCGACCAGTGGCTTCTGGCGGTCGACCTCCACTGAGAAACACTATAGACGGATGGTCACTGGGATTTCCGGTCGACCGCTATGGGCTGGCGGTCGACCGCCAGCTGAAAGACATGCAGACTGGCGTATGCTGGCTGGGGCGGTCGACCGCCCCTGTGCTGGCGGTCGACCGCCAGCTGGGCTGATTCCGGGCTTACCTGGGTCGGTCCGTTATCCGCTTCAGCTCCGTCGTTCAACTCCATTAGCAGCCCGTTCATGTCTGTAACTTCATCCTTGTTGGTCTAGAAAGTACCAACTGAATCTTTGTCTTTTGACTCTCATCTTGTGCAGTGGCCATGGCTATTTGAATGAAGCTTATAGTTGTTGTATAGACTTTGCATCAAGGCTTGGACGTGTAGACTTTGTGTGCATGTATGAACTCTGTACAGACTTTGCCCCTTGAGCATGCATGAGCCTGTACAGACTTGCTTCATGAACGTACAGACTTGGTAACTTGATGCACGAACACAACAGAACGCAATGTATAGACTTTGTGTGTGAAGTAGCCGGCCAATGTATAGACTTGTGTTACAGCCATCAACCAACGTACAGACTTGGAGTTGTGCTAGCAGCCAACGTACAGACTTTGTCTTGTGCAACGTACATACTTTGTTTTGTGCATGCAGCCAACGTATAGACTTCATCTGCAGTAACGTATAGACTTCAAGTTGTGCTAGGCAGCCAACGTACAGACTTCATGTTCAGCAACGTACAGACTTTGTCCAACGTATAGACTTCGTCCAATGTACAGACTTTGTCCAACGTATAGACTTTGAATGCAGTGCACATGCCGGCAACCTGTTCGATGAAATGACAAACTGCTTAAACAGATATACAATGACATCATATGCAAACACAATGTGACTTATAGTAGTTGCTATCATCAAAATCATAATAGTAATCATGGTGCACATGTGTTCAACATTCTCTCCCTTTTTGATGATGGTAACACTGTGAGTCATTATATGGCAGAAATAGCCAAGATGGCAAAGTGTATGATATATGTAACATATGCAGCTCAAAATCCATGATAGTAATAGCATGTGAATGCAATTATGAATGCAGATATGAATGCTATGCAATTATGCAAACCTCATCACATACACATATGAGATGCAAAGTGAGCAATGGATTCTCCCCCCTTTGACTCTCCCCGTACACCATTCACACATCCCCCATGACAACTCACAAAGCACATAAGCTCTCCCCTTTGACAATGTGATAACGCATATAGCTCTTACAAAGGACTCACACAAAGAATTCTCTCCCTTTGCCAACAGTAAAAAAGAGTGATAATAGTAAAATGTCTGTGAGACCAGAGCTGAAAGGAGTTAAGAGCAAGCCATTATATGCAAATCTGAAACAGACCGTGAGCAATATATATGGTTCAAAGCTAATGAAATCCGAATTCATCAACAGAGTTCAAAAAGCAGCTACATCCAAGATATAATAGAAATGAACCAAAGGTGTATATCATGACAATGTTTAATCGTCCCTTGTCTTATATATCCATATTCAGTAACTACAAAGGGAATAACACAAAAAAATGAGTATTGAGGCTAAACAATCATGACTAAAGCATGGAATTTTATGAGTTCAACAAATTTGATTTTCAATATCTTTTGAATTTGAAGGCGCATGACTCATATTTTATGAGCAATCAAGTCTAATACATGCCTCCAAGCCGTAAGAATACACGTTGTTTAGACGCCAGTATTCCTAGATATTTGGCAAGATTGACGGTTATGCGTCAGAATGAACAGAGATAGCAAAGTCACGTCATGACATATCCAAACTCATTTCATTGATGAGAAGATATGTTTCTCAGTAATTATGCCATTGCTCTGCCTAGAGTCCAGATGAATTAAGACAGAGATAACAGAGGCACATCATGACATATCATTCGTCACTTGATTTGATGACGTGACATATTTCTCCGTGCAACACTATCATTGCTCTGCAAATTGATTTTCAAGAATTCCAGCTCATCAAGATGTTTAGAAACAATACTAAGCTCTAGAGTATCACCAAGATTGTCATGAAGTCTGGATTTTCAGATTTCAGGGTAGTCATTCAAGACATAACATGCAGTCTTTAGTGAAAGTCTATTAAAACTACAGAACATGGATAATTTCAAACAAGATATATCAGAACTACAAGGAAATCATTAAATCTGAACCATTTTCATTGAATGGACAATCATTAGGGCATATAATAGAAAGCTCTTATACCATATGTCCGTCTATCTCATGAACTCAAACCAGACTGTAAGCCACTGAAGTGCAGTTTGCAAGAGGTTAAGAGAATCAACAAAACTCCCCCTAAGGATATGCAATGGATACGCGAAGGGGTTATGTTTGCAATCAAGTGGAATGGCAAAGGAGGTTGACCTAGTCACTCATGAAGGTAGTAGAAATGAAATGTATGACCGACTTATTAACTGCCACAGAATGAATATGAAATATATACATGAATGTTGCACAAGGACAACTCCCCCTTACTATATGGCCTATATGCGACATTGACACATGGTACTTGGCGGAGGTGAAATCTCACGCATATTGAGTGCTTCGAGACAAGCATAACCTGCCCTTCCATACATCAACATTTGATATACCATGCCCATGCAAGAATGATGCGACACAAACCATGCAATGCATTGGGAACATAGATTCAACTTGATTATGCAACTACATGCAATGCGACACCATATGCAAAAAGACATATTGATATATAAACAATGCATGAATACCAACGTGCAAAACATACAACTAATTGAACATTATCATCATTTCAAATTCTTATTGACCTGAGGTCGGCAAAGACCAAGCTCCCTTCTGAGTGTTGAAAACCTGTCATTACACAAGGGCTTAGTGAAAATATCAGCAATTTGATTTAGAGTATCAACAAAATGCAGTTCAAAATTTTTCTTATTGACCTCGTCTCTAATGAAGTGATGCCTAATCTCAATATGCTTAGTCCTAGAGTGCTGGACTGGATTTTTTGCAAAGTTGATAGCACTAGTGTTATCACACAGAATCAGGACACAACCAAGATCCACCAAGTAGTCTTGGAGTTGGTGTTTAATCCACAACACTTGGGTGCCACAGCTCCCCGCAGCAACATATTCTACCTCCGCGGTTGAGAGGGCAACCGAGTGTTGTTTCTTGGAGGCCCAAGAAACTAAACACCCGCCTAGAAACTGGCAATAGCCACTAGTACTCTTACGATCCAGCTTGCATCTAGCGTAATCCGCATCAGAATAAGATATAAGAGATAAATCACATGATGACGGATACCACAATCCCAAATCTTGAGTGCCGGCAAGATATCGAAGGATACGTTTGACGGCAGTCAAATGAGATTCTCTAGGACTAGCTTGAAATCTAGCACAAAGGCATACACTAAACTGGATATCTGGTCGGGATGCAGTCAAATAAAGCAAAGAACCAATCATACCTCTATAGACCTTTGCATACACCAATTTACCATTTTCATCCGAATCTAGTGAAGTTGAGGTGCTCATCGGAGTTGCAATGATTTTGCTCTTTGCCATGTCAAATCTTTTTAACAGCTCCTTGATGTATTTGGCTTGGCTTATGAAGCAACCATTTTCTTCTTGGTTGACCTGCAAACCGAGAAAGAATTGAAGTTCTCCCATTAGGCTCATCTCAAATTCGCTAGTCATGAGGTTAGCAAATTCCTCACACATTTCAGATTTTGTAGAACCAAACACAATGTCATCAACATAAATTTGAACAATCAAGATGTTCTTACCTTGCTTCTTGGTGAAAAGTGTTTGATCTACCTTATCTCGTGTGTACCCTTTTTCAATGAGGAACGAGCTTAGTCTCTCATACCAAGCTCTTGGTGCTTGCTTAAGTCCATAAAGCGCCCTGTCTAGCTTGTATACAAAATCTGCATTATTAGAATTCTCAAAGCCGGGGGGCTGCTCAACATAGACTTCTTCTTTGATCAAGCCATTCAAGAAAGTACTTTTGACATCCATTTGATACAGCTTTATTCTAAGGGAGCATGCAAAGGCAAGTAAAATTCTGATGGCTTCGAGTCTAGCAACTGGGGCATCATCATCATCATCATCATCAGAGCCTTATCCCAATTAATTGGGGTCGGCTACATGAATCCTGTTCCGCCAAAGATTTCTATCAAGTGCAATATTCATATTTAAACTCAAGGAACTAATGTCCTTCCTAATAACATCACACCATCTCATTTTAGGTCTTCCTCGAGCTCTTTTACTAGCATCCACTAAGATTTGGTCACATCTTTTAACCGGCGCTGAGTTAGGGCGACGAACCACATGTCCAAACCACCTGAGTCTATTTTCTCTCATTTTGCTATCAATTGGAGCTATCCCTAAGTCCTTACGGATGCGCTCATTCCTAATCTTGTCTTTCTTAGTCTTGCCACACATCCATCTCAACATCCTCATCTCTGCTACACATATTTTGTGAATGTGTTCCTTTCGTACTACCCAACACTTGGTACCATATAACAAAGCAGGTCTCACAGCCGTTCTATAAAACCTCCCTTTGAGTTTCACAGGCATACAACGATCACAAAGGACACCTGATGCACTTCTCCATCTTAACCAGCCTACCTTAATCCTATGCGTAACGTCATCATAAATCTATCCCAAACTCTTGATTATACCCTTGAGCCACCAATCTAGCTTTGTTTCTTATTATCTTGCCATCCTCACTTAGTTTGTTCCTAAAGACCCATTTAGTGCCTATGACAGATTGTGATGAAGGTCTAGGAACAAGATGCCAGACTTTATTCCTTTCAAACTGGTTTAACTTGTCTTGCATTGAACTTATCCAGTTTTCATCTTTTAATGCTTCATCAATATTTTTGGGTTCAAGCTGAGAGACAAGAGCAAGTTGATCTAGTTCTTCCACAATTCTAAAATGTGACCTTGTTCTAGGTGGGTCATTCAAGCTGCCAATGACATTTTTCAAAGGATGATCCTTAAGAATTCTAATGTTTATAGAATCGTTACCTTCCCCTGGAGCTTGATCCCTTACATTGCTTGATTCAGCTAGGTCACCATCTTCTTTTATTTCTTCTTGTGGAGGATCACTCTTGTCCTTCATGTTTAGGAATTCCCCATTTTCATCGTTTTTCCTGCAAGAGTTATCATTGTTAGAATCATGATATTCATCAAAGGAAACATGGGGTGATTCTTCCACAGTTTGACTTTTGATATTGTAAATTCTATAAGCCCTAGATCTATCAGAATATCCAAGTAATATACCTTCATCGCTCTTGGGCTCGAATTTATCTAAGTCTCTTTTGTCATTGTTGTGGATGAAGCATTTTGACCCAAACACTTTCATATGTGAGAGAGAGGGCTTTTTACCTTTCAGTAACTCATAAGGAGTCTTTTTGGTGTGTGACCTTACCATAGAGCGGTTGATAATGTAACATGCCGAGTTTATCGCTTCGGCCCAAAACCTCCTTGGAAGTTGTCATTCAGCAAGCATGGTTCTTGCCATCTCTACAAGTGTTCGGTTTCTCCTTTCAACTACACTATTTTGCTCCAGCATTCTTGGTGAAGAGAATCGGTGTGAAATGCCTTCAGCCCTACAAAGATTATAGAAGTCAGTGTTTTCAAATTCACCATCGTGATCAGATTGAATCTTGGAGATCTTGAACACACCGTCCTGCTTTATCTTCATGTAGAGCGCCTTAAACTCATCAAAAGCATCATTTTTATGTGTGAGAAAGAAAACCCATGTGAACCTAGAGAAATCATCCACCAAGACATCCATATTTTTTACCACTTAAACTAGCAGTTCTGGTTGGACGAAACAAGTCCATATGAATTAGCTCGAGTGGTTTGGATGATGTATTTTCAGATCTTCCCTTGAAAGATTTTCTTGTTTGTTTACCTAGGGCACATGCATCACACAACTTATTTTCTTGTTTAAATGATAATTCAGGCAACCCTTTCACCATTGAATGCTTTAACAATTTTTGTTAGACATTGTAGCTAGCATGTCCTAATCTACGATGACATAACCAAGTAATTTCAGATTTTGGTGTAGCAAGACAAAGATTTAAATGAGCAGGATCATCTAAGTCAATCATGTAAACATTGTTGACTCTCTTACCAGAAAATTTTACCTTGTCAGATTTTGGTTCAAGAATTCTGCATTCATGAGAGTCAAACAACACTTTATGACCTTTATCACACAATTGACATATTTCAAACCTTCAACTAGCAATACATTTCCAATAAAGTTGGAGAGGTTCTTACCTACATTACATGTTCCAATGATTTTTCCTTTGTTATTCCCTCCAAACGTAACGTATCCTCCTTCCTTTTCCTCCAAGAGACAAAATTTTATTTTGTCTCCAGTCATGTGTCTTGAACAGTCGCTATCAAGATACCACATGTTATGCATGGTTGCAAGACATTCCTGCACAAACAATTAAGCAATTGTATTTGGAACCCAACCAAGTTTGGGCCCCATCATACTCTTAAGATTTTCAAAACATGAAACCATTTCTTTTGGAATCCAAACATTTCTAACATTTATATTTTGTTTGCTTAAAGCAGGGATTTGGTTTTTCTTTTCAGCCTTGACATTTCCTTTTTGTTTAGAGGCTCTTTGTTGGATTTTGTGAAAGATTGATGAAGTTGGCTTCTTAACCCATTGTGGCCATTGGTTGTTTTTGGGTTGAAAGTGATTGTTCTGCCACCTAGGAGATTGAAAGTTATAGGATTGATGAACACATGAATCATAATTTCTCCGAAAGTATGGTGGTGTTGGCCTATATGAATGAGCAATCCAGTTTTGGTGATATCTGAAAGATTGAGCATGCAATGACCAAGGAAGTGTTGACATATGCTGCGGGGAAGGTCAACCTTTCTTAGGTTTTTGGACAGGCTTTTTGAGAATGTTGGTGACTGCCTCTTCAATCTTTTCTTTCCATTTCTCCTTTTGTTTTTATTGGTTTTGTGTGGGAGTTGTGTTTGAGGTGGAAGCTTCGGAAGATGAAACAAATGTGACAGTTTTGAGCCTAATTGGCCTTTTGTTTGTTGGTTCAAAACCCAACCCTTCCTTGTTGAAGTTCATTCTGGTACCTAGCAAAGCATCTAGGTTTTCTCTTCCATCCACAAACTTTTCTAAAGATTGTTGTTTATCCTTCAACTCTTTTTGTAGGTTTTCAATATTTTGAAGAAGTTGAATGTTGACTTGTTTGACAGCTTCATACTTTTCATTGCTCAATTTACTATCTTTTTCATAGCTTTGCATTTTGAGCTTCATGCTATCAATCTCATTTCTCAAATTTTCAGTTTCCAAGTCAGCCATTTCTTTTCTTCCTTCCTCCAAATTCTCAATCATTTTCTTAAGATCTTCAATTTCAGTCTCAAGTAGAGCATTCTTATCATTCATATTATGATCATGCACAAATGAGTTAATTTTCTTTTTCAATGATTTATTCTCCTTTTTGTACATTTCATATTTTTCCATGAGTTGTGTATATGCATCCTCCCAATCATCAATTGTATAATCTTCAAATGGAGAATTTACCTCAGTTTCTTCATCACCTTTGGCCATAAGGCAGAAATCTTCTTTTTCTTTGTCCGAGGAGCTAGTTCCGTCATCACTTTCCTCTTCATCGCTCCATGTGGACACCATGGCCTTGTTCTTCTTCTTGCCCTTCCATTTGTCAGCTTTTCTGAATCTGTCGGGACAATCATTCTTGAAATGCCCTGGTTTGTTGCAAGAATAACAAATGATTTTGTCAGATTTCTTAGAGTTTTCATAATTAGATTTGAAACCATTTCTTACCTTTGACCTTCCTCTCATGAAGCTCTTACCTTCCTTTCTCAAGAATTTTTTGAACTTACGTGTGAGCATGGCTACGTCATCCTCTTCTCGCTCACTTACCGAATCCTCACCTTCATCAGAAGTGCCATGACCGCTGGGTCCTGCTTTAAGAGCTAGGGACTTCTTCTTAAGTGCCTCAGCCTCTTTGTTCTTGAGGTTGATCTCATAGGTCATCAATGACCCAATGAGTTCATCTACCTTGGTAGTTGCGAGATCTCTCAATTCTTCAACCACGGTAGCCTTTGTGTGCCATGATGGAGTTAACGATCTGAGAATTTTCCTTACAATTTCTTGCTCTGAATATTTCTTTCCCAAATCAATTAAACTATTAGTAAGCACAGTCAATCGAGCATACATATCTTGAATTGATTCATCAAGCTTCATGCGGAACATTTCATATTCAGAAACTAAAATGTTGGCTTTTGTTTCTCGTACCTGAGAGGTTCCTTCGTAGATTACCTCTAGCTTGTCCCACGTTAGTTTTACAGATGCGTAGGTAGCCACTCTTGAGAATTCAACTGGATGGAGTGAGCATTGCATGATGTGTTTGGCACGCCAGTTGACAGTGGATTGCCTTATCTGTTCTTTGGTCCACAAGTCCTCATTATCCGTAAGCTCATACAGACCTTTACTGATCACTCGCCAAAGTTTGTAGTCTTGGGCGCGAATGAACACCTGCATACGATGTTTCCAATAGGGATAATTAGATCCAGTGAAATAAGGAGGCCTATTCATAGAATGTCCATCAGGTAAATAACCCTTAGACGCTGATCCACCATTTCCCTCAAGGTCGTTGGATCCCATAATGAGAGATTAGTCTCTGATACCACTTGTTGTGTAGTGGACAACGGATCTAGAGGGGAGGGGTGAATAGATCTGCCCCTCTTTTCGCAATGCAACCCTCTTTAAAGCTAGATGATGAAATAAGCAGCGGAATATAACTAGATTGACGAAGAACACAAATGATTTTCTTGGCAAGATGATTATGCAATATAGATATTGAACCTAAGCATGCATCTAACACATATCAATCGCACAATCAAACCACAACACAAAGGATTTTAAGGTGGTTTGGACTGAATCCCCAGTCCTATGTCCACCTCTCACCAAATCCGGTGAGGCTTCACTAGTGCAGCACACCAAACCGTAAATCAGAGAACCACCGATTGCCTTCCTACTAACCACTGGTAGGAAGTCAACACCGCAGATCGGACAACCTCCGATTGCCTTCCTACTAACCACCGGTAGGGACGATTCTCAACTTCCAAGTGTTTGAGTGAAATAGAAAAAGAACAACTTATGAAAAACACTCAAACAAGATATAGAATATGCTTAACAGAAAAGATCTTGTCTGAGATTTGCTGGAGCTTGAATCTCCTGAGGATTCGATGAAGAGCTTCTTCCCGGAGTAGCTTGATTTCCTTCTTGGAATACGCTCCTTCTAGCTTCCTTTGATCACCCTTCTTGCCCTTGAGTGCTTCTAGCTTTGTTGGAGATTGCTTGACTTCAGATCTGAGCTTGAATCACCTTGGATGGATGAAGAACTTCCTCTCGAAACACTATTCACGGAGGTGCTACAGTACCTCGAAAATGGCCTCCCTTGATCTCCCTTGAAGCCTTGAAGTGATAGGGTTTCCAACCCCTCATGTGTTGGTTTTATAGACCTTGAATGGTCCTTGGACACCCCCCAGACCAGATCCACAGATCATGGGAGATTAGGTGAGTTTTGATTAAACAAATCCATGGAAAGAGGCTGGCCACGAGGTGGATTTCGAAGTCAAACATGGCTCCATCGAGGCTGGCGGTCGACCTGTGGCTTCTGGCGGTCGACGTCCACTGAGAAACACTATAGACGGATGGTCACTGGGATTTTCGGTCGACCGCTACGGGCTGGCGGTCGACCGCCAGCTGAAAGACATGCAGACTGGCGGATGCTGGCTGGGGTGGTCGACCGCCCCTGTGCTGGCGATCGACCGCCAGCTGGGCTGATTCCGGGCTTGCCCGGGTCGGTTCGTTATCTGCTTCAGCTCCGTCGTTCAACTCCATTAGCATCCCGTTCATGTCTGTAACTTCATCCTTGTTGGTCTAGAAAGTACCAACTGAATCTTTATCTTTTGACTCTCATCTTGTGCAGTGGTCATGGCTATTTGAATGAAGCTTGTAGTTGTTGTATAGACTTTGCATGTGGCTTGGACGTGTAGACTTTGTGTGCATGTATGAACTCTGTACAGACTTTGCACCTTGAGCATGCATGAGCCTGTACAGACTTGCTTCATGAATGTACAAACTTGGTAACTTGATGCACGAACACAACAGAACGCAATGTATAGACTTTGTGTGTGAAGTAGCCGGCCAATGTATAGACTTGTGTTGTAGCCATCAACCAACGTACAGACTTGGAGTTGTGCTAGCAGCCAACGTACAGACTTTGTCTTGTGCAACGTACATACTTTGTTTTGTGCATGCAGCCAACGTATAGACTTCATCTGCAGCAACGTATAGACTTCAAGTTGTGCTAGGCAGCCAACGTACAGACTTCATGTTCAGCAACGTACAGACTTTGTCCAACGTATAGACTTCGTCCAATGTACAGACTTTGTCCAACGTATAGACTTTGAATGCAGTGCACATGCCCGCAACCTGTTCGATGAAATGATAAACTGCTTAAACAGATACACAATGACATCATATGCAAACACAATGTGACTTATAGTAGTTGCTATCATCAAAACCATAATAGTAATCATGGTGCACATGTGTTCAACAGCTATTTCTTTGTGATTGGTTTGAAGTCTTCTGGAAAATTCTTGTCGCTCGTTGGTAGAGAACGGGTGTCGTTTGCCTTAACGCCTGCTTTTCAGTCTGCTCCGCTTCATCTCCATGTTCCATTTCACTTTCGCTTCACCTCCGCTCGCTTCATCAGCGTACATGTGGCGGTCCTACGATAGACCGTTACACATAACTGAGAGTCCAATTCGTGCTGGACTCTGCCCTGAAAACTGCGCGACGAGCCTATCTTACAGAGCCCATAACTTTTTCAATTCTTATCCAAATTGATCCCCGTTTTTTCCTACTTCTAGCCCTTTGTATTTTCTTGAGTTTGATCTATAGAGCCTAAATTTTCATTGGCTATCTTGCTCAGAATCTTGGTCGCAAGATTGGATTTAAGCATCCTGGTTCAACTCAAACTCTGCATATTAAGCTCTGGGACTCCCTTCCAAGAGCCATATCTTCTAGAATACTCTCCGAATTGATCCCCGTTTGTTCCTATCTCTTGTCCTTAGTATTATCTCGAGTTTGATCCAAAGAACTCGATTTATCTTGGACTCTATCTCCGAAAATCGTGAGAGGAAAATCAGGATTTCTTGTAAAACTCTATAAAAACTGCCCAGTTCGTAGTTGCAAAGGAGGGCTCTTTCCGGACGTAGGGCGAAGCCATGCTGCACCGTCAACTCAAACCTTCAACACTGGCTTGAAGAGGGAAGTATTGGCTTTCAATTCCATCCTTCTGGGCTTAATTTAGTGGTCTATGCTCTTAGTTCTTCTCTCCTCAAAATCACAAATCATCACAGTTTTATGCACTTTTATGCTACATGTGTTTTTCCCCATTTTGCATCATAGTTTTCTCTCTATTCTCTCAATCAAATCTCGTGATTTCAACTCTCATGCATGCATAATACACACACCAATCTTTTCCACCCTTCCACAGGGGTTAAAAACCTCCCCCCGGAGAGCATGAATACGACGTGAGGCCCTCTTCATCTAGTCGGCTGGAAGGCGAGGAGGTTTGATCCCACAAAGTTCCCCGCATCCCATTCTTAAGCGTGATCAAGTCTTTAAGTTCCAAGGTACACTGCGCCGTTCCTCTCCTTTCTTCATCCTCATAGTGTTGTTAACCCTTGGTGGCGATCACAGTCAGTTCTTCCATCTCTCATCGCTCTTTATTCATCATCTTCCATGCCTTTCATGCTATTATGTTATTAGCATAGGTAGGGGCAGGGTAAAGGGAAAGAGAGATAAAATTGTCGACAAACTGCAAGTCAGTTACCTCTTTATTCAAGCTCACATTTTTATTTTTAATTTCTGAAATGGAGGATGTCAAAATTTCATTTTCATTTTTAAACTTTTCACAAACTTTTTCAATTTAGATATTTTACATGATAGCTCCTCTTTGGCTTTTTCAAGATCTGAAATCGTTTGAAGCAAAGTTTCTTTTTCTTCTGTTAACTCAAACCATTCTTGTTCCAGTTTCTCAAATTTAACAAAAATATCCTCATGTGATAAAGCATCAATTTTCTTTTTGAGAGTTTTATTTTCAGATCTGATTTTTCTATATTTTGTATACAGCTTTTCATATTCAGTCTCCCATTATTCATTTGAAATAAAATCAGAGTCAGAATTTACCTCCGTCGAATCATCTTCATGTGCTATGAGACACAAGCTTTCACTAGCTCTTGGATCTCCTCGTCGGATGGTTTATCCTCTTCGTCACTCCATGTGGCGACCATTGCTTGGGGTTTCTTGAATTTTTCTTTCTTGAACTTTTTCTTCAAATATGGGCACTCTCCTCTCATGTGCCCGGGCTTCTTGCATTCATAGCAGATGACATTGTTGGGCTTGCTAGACTCGCCCTTGGTTTGAATGGACTTCCTTTGCCCCTTTCTGAAATTACCTTGGAAATTTCTTTTCTTACTTAGAAATCTCTTTACTTGGCGAGTTATCATGGCCAAGTCTTCTTCTTCATTGCTTCCCTCGCTTGATTCCTCTTCTTGAAAGTCCTCATCAGATTGGTGAGCTTTCAATCCAATCACTTTCTTCTTCTTCGTATCTTCCTCGACTGTTCTCTTCATGTTTATCTCATAAGTCATGAGTGACCCTATGAGCCCATCTAAAGAAAGTGTGGACAAATTTTTCGAATCCTCAATTCCTGTGACTTTTGTGTGTCACGCCGATAGAAGTGATCTCAGAACTTTCCTCACAAGATCAGAGTTTGTGTACTCCTTCCGGAGGCTTCTAAGACTATTTGTGATCTCCGTTAATCTCGTGAACATTTCTGAAATGATTTCTCCATGCTTCATTTTGAACAGGTCATAATCTCTGACAAGTAAATTGGCCTTGGTCTCCTTGACCTCTGAGGTTCCCGCATATATGAGCCGTAACTTGTCCCACATCTCCTTCGCTGAATAGCACATGGATACACCAGAGAACTCATTAGGATGTATAGCACATTGCATGATATTCATAGCATTAACATTTACAGTGCATTTCTTACTTTCCTCAAGTGTCCATTTTTCTTCATCATCCGAGAGTTTATACGGACCCTTGTCCACAACCCTCCAGATCTCATACTTTTGGGCACTCAGAAAGACGTGCATTCTATTTTTCAAATAGGAGTAATTTGAGCCATCGAAGTATGGAGGACGATGGATGGAATGACCCTCAGACATCATACCCTTATTTGCCATTGATCTGGATCTTACTCTAGATCGTTAGATCTGAAGGAAATAGAGCCTTAGCTCTGATACCAATTGAAGTCCCGCGATCAATAACACCCAAGAGACGGGTGAATTGGGTGTTTACAAACTTTTAACAAAATCTTGCCCAATTCAAACAAGTGTGAATAAAAGTCATAATGAATTTCAGAACTATATGAAAATACACAGATCTAATAGAATCTATCACACTCAACCGATCTTAGGTACGATGACGGAGGTGAGAATCCAGAGATTCTACTCACGCAAGGTGTTATCTTCCTGACAAGGTTTGCCTTGCCGATCCGAACCCACCTTTTAATATTCCCGAGATCTAATATGAGAATGATAAATTATGCTAGATCTAACTCAGACAACACAACCAACTTAATCTACGTGTGTGCTGCACAGAATGGGGATAGAAGAAAAGGAATAAACCACACAAAAGACAGCAATTTTTAGGTGGTTCGGATGCAACAACAGCAACCTAAGTCCACCTCTCGCGATCTGTGAGGATTCCCATACTATCTTGTAAGAGATTACAAGATCAAAAACACACACACACATACGTGAGGAGTTCATAACTCCCACGAAGGTGCACAGGCACCAAATCATAAAGATATGTGAAGACTAGAAGACACACACACACACACACACGGATCTGTGTAGATCCACACACACACAAGTGTTTAAAAGTACAAGATCACACACTTGAAGCTTGATGAAAAACAAAGGAGTGACACAAAATGAAAAACTTAGATTTAAGCTCCCCCTTAATGGATGAGGATGATCTTGGATGAAGCTTCCTCCTCAGCTAGATCTTCACTTGAATGGCCTGCAGATGATCTTCAAAAACTTGGAAATGGATGAAGAAGTTCTTCCCTGAAACACTGTTCACGGAGCTACAGTGGCAGCACTCTTTCTCCCCTTGATAGCCTCTTTGATCTCCCACTTGTGAATCGGATTTTTGACCCCAATATGATGTATTTATAGATCTTGCATGGTCAAGGGATAGGCAAAGAACCAGATCCACAAATCATGACAAGTTTGGTGACTTTGGGATTAAACAAACCCAATGAAAAGAGCTTCCCACGTTGAAGAACACAAGTCAACAATTGCTGCCTCGAAGCTGACGGTCGACCGGCAGGAGGGGGCAGTCGATCGGAAATTTAGAGAGTTTGAGCTTTTCAGCGCTGGGAAAATCGATCGATCGGCCCCTGACTGGCGGTCGACCGCTGGCTGGAAAATCTACATTTTTAAGAGAGTTAGCCAATAAAACATGATCTGTGAGCAGTTTATTTTATGACCACATCATGTTCCAATCAAAATGAGTTGGTTGAGCTTATCCTGGGCAATACATTGAATCCAAGGTGAATTTAGGCATTTGCTTGCTTAAGGAAGGCTTGAGAGTGGTTTAGGTCAGTTTTTACTTAGGTTGTAATTCCAGGGTTTTGTTATCATCAAAATCACCTGGAGAGACTCAATAATCTCCCCCTTTTTGATGATGACAAAACTCTAGATTACAAGAGCATTGCATGCCTTTAAGCAACTTGGAGCCTAGTAAAGTCGATAAACCACAAGGTGAATAAAACAGCCATTCAACACAGTATTTGCCAAATAGATAGGAAATGAAACATAAGAGCCAACCAATTGAGATCAAACACCAATTGCATTCATTTCATCATTCCATTACAGGGTACATTGATGCTTGAGACAATGAGTGCAAGACTCTAGACACTAGACACATGCGACAAAGCAAATGTAGAATTGACACAATGCCTCACCAATGATCATGCATACAAACATACAAACATACCGATATAAAATACATAAGACCGGCAGTACTACTTCTCCCCCTTTGGCATCATAAAATAAGGGATAGGATAGTCGAACAGGAGACCCAAAAGACAAAAGACGAAAGGACACAGACTGGAGGTGGGAAACTAAGAGACGTCCTCATTGGTCATCTGTAGGAGGCTGGGCATCTGGTGGAGGAAGAGGCACATAGTTAAGGCACTGTCGAATGTCTCCAAGTAAGTGGTCGTGATGCTGAAGACGGTGCTAGATATGGTTTAGTGTTTGATCCTATCATAGTCACGGCGCTGCATATTCAGGAGAACGCGGTTCATAGCATGAAAAGCTTCACGTGAATCATCATGGCTCTGGATGAGAGTGGTCATGTTGGTGGAGAGAGTGTGCATCTGAGTGGCTAAGGAATCTAAAGCTGTGGAGAAAGAGTTTGGATGCTGTGGTAAAGATTCCAGCATGGTACCCATGGTTGCAATATTTTCCCCAAAGGTAGAAAGTTTTTCCCCAAAGGCATCCACCCGAGTTTCCAGCCCAGTGAACCGCCTGTCAAAAGTTTCATAGTCTACCCAAGAGTGTTGTGCGGCCCCCTGAGTAGAAGACTCTCCATGATAGAACTATGGTGGAGGAGACACCTCGGGATCTATATGATGAGGTGAAAGTGGAGGAGGCTGCTCCTCAGCCTAAACTAGAGGGGGGACATCCCCTTGATCCTGCTGCTGCTCTTGTTCCTGATCTTCCTCACTATCAACTTCTTCTCCATAAACAGGCGCATCCCGGCGTAACTCACCATCGGGACCATAGTAATATCCAAAATTTGTAAAGATCTTATGCTTATTATATATATCATCTTGTCGAACATAAATGAATTGTTCATCTGCCAAGTTGATCCCAGCATGGATGAATATGCCGGTCAACTGTGAAGCATAGGGCAAGGATCGTCGTAAATTAGTTCGGCAAGTTCCAATAAGAGTCATCATGAGGCGACCCATGTTGAATTGAATCGCATTCATAACATTGTAAAATAGGAACTTGTGAACCTCTGTCACTTCATTTCTGCTGCCACTCTTTAGATAAATGAGGGAGGTAAACATATGGTGCAATATACGCTACAATGGTGGAAAATGATTTGCATTCAATACGATTAAGTTGCTGACACCATGCACATAATCACAATTGGTCATAGCAAGAAAAGTTTCCTCAACAGCTCCATGACCAAAAACCATGTCGGCTCCTCTAGCCACAACTCCTAAACCCCGCTCAAACAGATCGGGAGTAATATGCATCTCAATTCCTTGAACAACTGTAAATAATTCCTCATTCCTTTCGATCAAGTTCCCTTAAAACTGCTGCACTAGATTGGGGTAATATTGGGTATATCTAGTGACAAAATTAGTCCAACCTGGTTGAATCTCAAAGATAGCACATAAATTGGGCAAAAGCTCGTTCACCTCATTGAAATCGACCAGTCGAGGGTCGATAATAGGACGAGGAGGCAACCGAGGTGCACGATGAGGTGCAGGTGCTCGCTGTGGTGAAGGAGCCGGGGCCTCTTGTCTCTAGCCACTAGCTTCCCCTTGGGCAGGATGCCAAGAGCTTCGTCTAGGCGGCATCCCGAACAAGAAAACCCGGTGGAAACCCTTGAAAGGATGACTCTCATCCTGGGGGAGGAGGTTGAACCAAATGACACACCAATGTCTTGCAAAAACCTTCTCCACAGCCTGAAACCTCGGAGGTAGCTCCACGAACGTATGAACGGCCGAATGGAGTTCGTCCCGAAACCATGATGAACACGCCGGATCTTGTGCGGGTGGAGGAATGATGAGGTTTAGGGGCTTGGGAGGTGGAGATTTGTGGTTCTAGGGTTAGGGAAAAGTGTTGGAGGAAGAGTGGAGGTGATAGAATGAGAGGATGGGGTGTTATACCCCCTTATAAGAGGGTTCTGATGTGGTCTGGTCGGGCCGGTTTGTCGCCACCGGTCGACCAGTGCGGGGGCGGCGATCGACCGCTAGCCCCAAAAATCCCATTTTTGTATTTTTTAATTCTTTCTTTTTATTTTCTTTTCTTTTCTCCTTGTTTTTGTTTTATATGGGGACCATCATCCGACCTTCTGATTGGAGCCAACAACATGAAGTGGAGAGAAAGAGAAGATATAGAGATATGAGGAAGGTTCTCTAACTCCCCCTCAGAAGGTGCCTTAGGTCCGGCATCATTGGGTCCACATTTATTTAACCAAGGAATATCTGGCCTTAGAAATATTTTTCAAGGAGGGCTATATGTATAAATACATTCAAGCATACAGGAGTGTATATGAACACACAAGGTATTAAAAATAAATACATATAATATGCATGTTTATCTACCCTTGATGCATATGAGTTTCTACAAGTACAGTTCTTATCCTAAGTGCAGACCTATGTATGTATGCTCTCACCCTTGCACATCCCAAGTTCTCTTCTTATCTTGCTAAATTGATCCTGATTTAGGGGTTTTGTGAAAATATCAGCTAGTTGATTATGTGTGTCAATAAAATTTAATTCAAAGACCCCTTTTCCTACATGATCTCTCATAAAACGATGTCGAATGTCAATGTGTTTTGTCCTAGAATGTTGAACATGATTTTTTGACAAGCTAATTGCACTGGTATTATCTCACAAGATTGGCACACATTTCATTTCAACATCTAAATCAAGCAATTGATTTTTGATCCAAAGTACTTGGGCTCCGCAACTACCGACGGCTACATATTCAGCCTCGGCCGTTGAGAGAGCTACTGAATGTTGTTTCTTGGAGGCCCATGAGACTAGAACCTACCAAGAAACTGACAGTACCCACTAGTACTTTTGCGATCTACAATACATCCGGCATAGTCCGCATCGGGGTAAGCAATCAAATCAAATGAACTACCGATGAGAAACCACAAGCCAAAATCTATTGTGCCAATTAAGTATCTAAAAATGTGTTTAACAACCATTAGATGAGATTCTTTAAGACATAACTGAAAACGAGCACATAGACATACACTGAATTGAATGTCAGGGCGGCATGCTGTGAGATACAGTAGTGATCCGATCATACCTCGAAACAGTGTAGGATCTACTGTTTTACCATTTTCATCTTTGTCTAACTTCGAGGTTGTGGCCATTAGAGTTGACAAAGGTTTCGCTTCAGCCATCCCAAATTTCTTTAACAGCTCCACTGTGTACTTAGCTTGATTGATAAAAATACCCTCGGGTGTTTGCTTCACCTACAATCCAAGAAAGAAATTCAGTTCACCCATTAAGCTCATCTCAAATTCTCCATGCATGATTTCTGCAAATTCTTCACATAAGACATTGTTAGTAGCTCCAAAAATAATGTCATCCACATATACTTGAACTACTAATATGTCTTTACCTGATTTCCTCGTGAAGAGTGTTTGGTCAACCTTACCTCTTTTGAAACTATTTTCCATGAGGAATGAACTGAGTCTTTCATACCATGCCCTTGGTGCTTGTTTTAACCCGTACAAGCTCTTTTGTAACTTGTACACATGCTTTGGATGCTTTGAATCTTCAAAACCTGGAGATTGCTCTACAAAAACATCCTCCTTGATGTAACCGTTAAAAATGCAGATTTGACATCCATTTGAAATAGTTTGAAGTTCAAAGAGCAAGCATAGGATAGTAAAATCGGACTGCCTCTAATCTAGCGACCGATGCAAAAGACTCATCAAAATCAATACACATCTCCTGGCTATACCCTTTGGCTACAAGTCGGGTCTTGTTCCTAACAACCAATCCCGTATCATTTAATTTGTTTCTGAAAATCCAACGGGTTCCAATTGTGGGATGATTCTTAGGACGAGGCACGAGAGTCTACACTTTGTTCCTTTAGAACTGGTGTAGCTCTTCATGCATAGCCTGAATCCAGGATTCATTGTGAAGAGTTTCATGAATATCCTTAGGCTCTTCTTGTGAAATTAAGGCTATCAAATCCTCTTCTTCTACTTGCCTTAGTGAAGATCTAGTTCTTACCCCATCTTCAAGATTACCTATGATATTTTCAGCGGGGTGATCTTTTAGGAATGTGGAAGGACTGGGCAAGTCGAGGTGCTACACTTGTTGCTCTTGAAGCATTTCAATTGGAGGATCTTCATCCTCTTCACTCTTGCTGGGTATCCCTTCAGTTGGTTCATCCTTGGCCTTAGCGTCAATTGAACGTTTGGGATCTTCATCTGCATCCATAATTTCAATAGATTGATTTGTCAATTTAAGATTGGAATGGGACTTCCTACTTGCTGTTTTGAGTAAATTTGGTTTCAGCTTTCAATTCATTAATCTCATTGATAATATGCTAAACAACTGCTGGTTTTCTGTGTTAGTAAATGGAGACCTGGCTGGATTTTTTAAATCTTCTAGGGGTTTACGCCAAGGTGACCCCATTGCTCCCTCTTTGTTCATCATTGCAGAAGAGGCTCTTAGCAGATCCTTGACAGCTGCTTTCAATGCTGGCCGGATTGGTTGGTATGTAGGGCCACGAGGCTGCCCGAACATCTCCCACTTGTTGTTCGATGATGATACAATTATTTTCAGTAAAGCTTGAGCTAACTCTGTCAGAAATCTCCTCAAGGTGCTCAGACTTTATGAAAGAGCTTCGGGTCAGCAAATTAATGTGGGGAAAAGTGGTTTCTTTACTCATCAAAAAATCGAATCCTCTACTATTAGATGTATTGCAGATATTACTGGTTTTTCTCGTCACTCTTTCCCTCATAAATATTTGGGTTTCCCTTTAGTTCTTGGCAGGAGAAAGAAAGCCCATTTTGCTGGTCTCATTTCTGCCATTCAAAATCGTATTCAAGGCTAGAATGCTAAGCTGCTGTCCCAGGGAGCTAAGCTCACTCTCATCAAACATGTTCTCTCTTCAATTCCAATCTACACTTTGGCTTCTTCCCCCCTTCTTTCTGGAACTCATCATGCTATTGATAGATGTTTTGCTAATTTCTTCTGGGGTGCATCTTCTCAAGGCAATAAGCACCATTGGAAATCATGGCAAACTATATATATGCAGGCCTGTCAGCCACGGTGGCCTGGGAATCATGTCCCTCCGGAAAATGGAGATTGCACTCAGAGTCAAATTGCTTTGGACGGCCATGCATACCAACTCCTTGTGGGCAAATTACTTTAGAGCTAAATACTTCCGGGGCAACCATCTAATGGATGTAAAGTTCAGCAACATGAAAGGTCACAGTCGAAGAAGCTGGATGCTGGCCAAAAGCTTCATATTACAGCATAAAAGAATGATCGTTGGGGACGGCAATTCTGCTAACTTCTGGTATGACACCTGGCTAGGCAACAAACCTTTGGTTTCCTATGTTCTACTGATCTCATCAACAATACAAGTGTTTCTGTTAAAAACTGTATAATGCATCCGACTGCTGAAGAAAATCAGCTCTTTGAAACTTTCCTGCCAGCTAAAATTATTAAAGCAATCAGGAACACCAATCTATCCTCATATCCTGATAAGGAGGCCTGGAGTTTGTCTTCCTCAGGTCATTATATGGTTTCCTCATTTTATAAACATGCTTGCAGCCTTAACCAAGCTCAATTAAGTCTGCCTTAGAAATCTCTCTGGTCTACCTGGCTGCCCCCAAAGATATCCATCTTTTTGTGGAAAATTATCAATAATGGTCTCCCTACGGATTCTATTGTGCAGATGCTTGGAATTCATTTGTGCTCTAAATGTTTCTGCTGCAAACAGCCTCAAGAGATAACTTTGAATCACTTATTTATCAACAGTGATAATGCAGCTTCTATTTGGTCAAATCTCCAAACCACAGGATTATTGTTTGATGGTAATTCTGCAAAGTCTAGGATACTAAATTCAGTTTCACATAGCAGCTCTAAATCTTTGTATGATCTATTTTCCTTTGCATCAATTGGCTATACTATGTGGGAATTGTGGTTTGCCAGAAATATGGCTAAGTATGAAGGCCGGATCATAACCAAGAATTGTCTGCTACATAAGATAAAAACTCAAGCAAAGGAAATCTGTGAGTTATCTGGTCTTAAAGAAACTCACTCCAGCAAGAGGAAAATTCTAGATCAATTTGGTATTAAGGTCGCCAATAAAAAATTCCCTCAAGTTCTTGCAATTAAATGGCTATGTCCTCCTTGGCCATCTCTCAAGCTTAACACTGATGGGGCTTACAAGCGTTCAGGAAATTCTGGTGGGGGAGGAGTCATCAGGGATACTAAAGGAAACACTCTATTGGCCTTCTCTCATTACTATGGCCCCACTTCAAGCATTGTTGCTGAATCAAGAGCCCTCCTTGATGGCCTCAAATACCTTTCAGCCATCAATACTCATCCTGCGTGGATTGAATGTGATTCTAAGGTGCTGGTGCAAGCTGTCAGTAAACAGATAAACTGTCCATGGTCTATTCTTTCATATATCAGAGAAATTTGGAATTTACTCTCACACAGGGATTCTTTACTTCACATATACAGAGAAGCTAATAATGTTGCAGATTTTTTAGCTTCTTTAGCTTACTCAAATAAATGTAATCTCTTTTTTTCTTATCATGAGCTCCCCAAGTTTGTTCAGGGTGCAGCCCGACTGGATAAGCTAGGATTACCTAGCATCCGAATCTTGTAATTTCTTTTATCATTCTTGTTCACTCATTAATAAAATCTACCTCCTAGCGGTATGATAGGAATGCTCCCCACTCCCAAAATACTCCTAGGTAGGGTTTTCCAAAAAAAAAATTGTCAATTTTAGCTCAGATTCATCAAAAATCACATGAGGACTTTCCTCAACAACCAAAGTCCTCTTATTAAACAATCGATAGGCTCTAGAGTTATGTGCATAGTCTAGGAAAATTCATTTGTCACTTTTCTCATCAAACTTACCTAGGTTGGACGTACCATTGTTCAGGATGAAACATGGGCATCCAAAAGGTTTAAGATGGAAAATATTTAGTTTCTTACCCTTGTTGAGCTCATAAGGAGTTTTCTTCAAAATGGGCCTTACCATCGCCCTGTTGATGATGTAACACGTACTTATCGCCTAAGCCTAAAAATATTTTGGTAGAGAATTTTCACTTAACATGGTCCGCGCCATGTCTATCAATGTTCTATTTTTCCTCTCTACTACTCCATTTTGTTGGGACGTTCTTGGTGATGAGAAGTTGTGCGTGTACCCCTGCTCTTCACAAAAATTACTGAACTCATGATTTTCAAATTCACCACCATGATCACTTTGGATGGTAGTGATAAGGTAGCCTCTATCATTTTTATTTTCCTGTAGAACACTTCAAACTCCGTCAAAGCATCACTTTTATTGGCTCAAAATAATACCCATGTAAATCTGGAGTAGTCATCAACAATAACAATTCTAAAAGATTTACCTCCTAGGCTGGATGTCCTAGTAGGGCCAAATAGATCAAGATGTAGCAATTCTAGAGGCCGGGAGGTAGAAACAATGTTCTTATTTTTGAAAGATATGCGTGTTTACTTGTCTTTTGTGCAAGCCTCACAGATTTGGTCACTTTCAAATTTTAATTTAGGCAATCCGTTCACCAAGTCATGTCTAGACATTTTGGAGAGTACTCCAAAACTAGCATGACCTAATCTTCGGTACCATAGCCGTGCATTCTCATGATTGTTTACAATCAAGCATACATCATCACACGAGACATCATCAATATCAACAGCATAGACATTGCTATTTCTTTTTCCAATGAATTTGATCTCATTTGTGTTCTTATTCATGACAATGCAATGGATTTCATCATAAATAATCTTGAATCCTTTATTGCATAACTGGCTTATGCTTAAAAGATTGTGATTTAAGCCCTTTACCAAAAGCACATTCTCGATAAGAGTTTCAGAATTCTTACCTATATTACTGATTCCAATGATTTTACCTTTGTCTTTACCTCCAAAAGCAACTGAACCTCTATCCTTGTCTTGCAGTGTAGAGAACACCTTCTTGTCCCCTGTCATATACCTTGAACAGCCGCTATCTAAGTATCATTTGCTCCCCCTGGCTTCAAGACATATCTGCAAGAACCAACATTCTCATGCAATTATTTTTGGTACCCAAACGTATTTGGGTCCATAAGAGTTAGTCCAATTCTGCACATATCTTTTCTTTGTCCAAGCAGCATGATTTCTATGTGAGTTTTGTCTAAATCAACAATGAGCACTAATATGACCAAAACGACCACAATGAAAGCAATTGACACTTGAAGACCTTCTTAGAAATTGGCGTTGTTTTGGTTGAACATGTATTGGCTTAGAGTATGAACATGAAGCATAATCATTTCCTTTTTCATACACATAGGATGTAGTGATCTTATGCTCAAAGGATTTTTTGTTTTGGGGAGTATATCCCAATCCTTCCTTCTGAAAGTTAACTTTAACTCCCAACAAGTTATCTAAATTTTGTTTGCCCTTGACAAACTTAGAGAGAGTGAACTGCAAGTCAGTTACCTCTTTATTCAAGCTCACATTTTCATTTTCAATTTCTGAAATGGAGGATGCCAGAATTTCTTTTTCATTTTTGAGCTTTTCATAAACTTTTTTAATTTCAGACATTTTGCATGATAGCTCCTCTTTGGCTTTTTCAAGATCTGAAATCGTTTGAAGCAAAGTTTCTTTTTCTTCTGTTAACTCAAATCATTCTTGTTCCAGTTTCTCAAATTTAACAAAAATATCCTCATGTGATAAATCATCAATTTTCTTTTTGAGAGTTTATTTTTAGATCTGATTTTTCTGTATTTTGTATACAACTTTTCATATTCAGTCTCCCATTGTTCATTTGAAATAAAATCAGAGTCAGAATTTACCTTCGTCGAATCATCTTCGTGAGCCATGAGACACAAGCTTTCCACTAGCTCTTGGATCTCCTCATCGGACGATTCGTCCTCTTCGTCGCTCCATGTGGCGACCATTGCTTGGGGTTTCTTGAATTTTTCTTTCTTGAACTTTTTCTTCAAATATGGGCACTCTCCTCTCATGTGCCCGGGCTTCTTGCATTCATAGCAGATGACATTGTTGGGCTTGCTAGACTCGCCCTTGGTTTGAATGGACTTCCTTTGCCCCTTTCTGAAATTACCTTGGAAATTTCTTTTCTTAGAAATCTCTTTACTTGGCGAGTTATCATGGCCAAGTCTTCTTCTTCATTGCTTCCCTCGCTTGATTCCTCTTCTTGAAAGTCCTCATCAGATTGGTGAGCTTTCAATCCAATCACTTTCTTCTTCTTCCTATCTTCCTCGGCTGTTCTCTTCATGTTTATCTCATAAGTCATGAGTGACCCTATGAGCTCATCTAAAGAAAGTGTGGACAAATTTTTCGAATCCTCAATTCCTGTGACTTTTGTGTGTCATGCCGATAGAAGTGATCTCAGAACTTTCCTCACAAGATCAGAGTTTGTGTACTCCTTCCCGAGGCTTCTAAGACTATTTGTGATCTCCGTTAATCTCGCGAACATTTCTGAAATGATTTCTTCATGCTTCATTTTGAACAGGTCATAATCTCTGACAAGTAAATTGGCCTTGGTCTCCTTGACCTCTGAGGTTCCCTCATATATGAGCCGTAACTTGTCCTACATCTCCTTCGCTGAATAGCACATGGATACACAAGAGAACTCATTAGGATGTATAGCATATTGCATAATATTCATAGCATTAAAATTTACAGTGCATTTTTTAATTTCCTCGGGTGTCATTTTATTTCATCATCTGAGAGTTTATACGGACCCTTGTCCACAACCCTCCAGATCTCATACTCTTCGGCTCTCAGAAAGACGTGCATTCTATTTTTCAAATAGGAGTAATTTGAGCCATCGAAGTATAGAGGACAATGGATGGAATGACCCTCAGGCATCATACCCTTGTTTGCCATTGATATGGATCTTACTCTAGATCGTTAGATCTGAAGGAAATAGAGCCTTAGCTCTGATACCAATTGAAGTCCCGCGATCAATGACACCCAAGAGGGGGGTGAATTGGGTGTTTACAAACTTTTAACAAAATTTTGCCCAATTCAAACAAGTGTGAATAAAAGCCGTAATAAATTTTAGAACTATATGAAAACACACATATCTAATAGAATCTATCGCACTCAACCGATCTTAGGTACGATGGCGGAGGTGAGAATCCGGAGATTCTACTCACGCAAAGTGTTATCTTCCTTACAAGGTTTGCCTTATCAATCCAAACCCACATTTTAATATACCTGAGATCTAATATGAGAATGATAAATTGTGCTAGATCTAACTCAGACAACACAACCAACTTAATCACGTGTGTGCTACACAGAATGGGGATAGAAGAAAAGGAACAAACCACACAAAAGACAGCAATTTTTAGGTGGTTCGGATGCAACAACAGCAACCTACGTCCACCCCTCACGATCTGTGAGGATTCCCACACTATCTTGTAAGATATTACAAGATCAAAAACACACACGCACACACGTGAGGAGTTCGGAACTCCCACGAAGGTGCACAGGCACCGAATCACAAAAATATGTGAAGACTAGAAGACACACACACATACACACACGGATCTGCGTAGATCCACACACACACAAGTGTTTAAAAGTACAAGATCACACACTTGAAGCTTGATAAAAAACAAAGGAGAGACACAAAATGAAAAACTCATATTTAAGCTCCCCCTTAATGGATGAGGATGATCTTGGATGAAGCTTCCTCCTCAGCTAGATCTTCACTTGAATGGCCTGCAAATGATCTTCAAAAACTTGGAAATGGATGAAGAAGTTCTTCCCTGAAACACTGTTCACGGAGCTACAGTGGCAGCCTCTTTGATCTCCCACTTGTGATTAGGGTTTTTGACCCCAATATGATGTATTTATCGATCTTGGATGGTCAAGGGACAGGCAAGGAACCATATCCACAAATCATGGCAAGTTTGGTGACTTTGGGATTAAACAAACCCAATGAAAGGAGCCTCCCACATTGAAGAACACAAGTCAACAATTGCTGCCTCGAAGCTAGCGGTCGACCGGCAGGAGGGGGCGATCGATCAGAAATTTACAGAGTTTGCGCTTTTCAGCGTTGGGAAAATCAGTCGATCGGCCCCTGACTGGCGGTCGACCGCTGGCTGGAAAATCTACATTTTTAAGAGAGTTAGCTAATAAAACATGATCTGTGAGTAGTTTATTTTATGACCACGCCCTATTCCAATCAAAATGAGTTGGTTGAGCTTATCTTAGACAATACATTGAATCCAAGGTGAATTTAGGCATTTGTTTGCTTAAGGAAGGCTTGAGAGTGGTTTAAGCCAGTTTTTACTTAGGTTGTAATTTCGGGGTTATCAAAATCACCTAGAGAGACTCAACAGTGGAGGGCGGACATCGACAACAATGATATCTGAAGAGGGGCGATCTCGCGCTACTCCTGAGCGGGGAAGATGATAACCACATACGCTTGTAGTATGAACTGCAAGAAGGGAAACAAGTCAGAGGTGCCCAGGGATGAAACCCCGAGGAAAACCCTCCGATGCTTAAGTCAGCAAGTGTAGTAGAGCACTAGTGTGAAGGGATGAGGTAGGAGAGAGTGGGGGGTGCGAGATCACTCTCCACCAAAAGGTGAACTGGTTCCTGCTCAGGGTATTTGGCTTAGGGCCTATGGCTTACCTCTCCGCAGTAGTGCTCTTCTGGCTTAAATAGTGGCTCGTTGAGTGAATGATCCATGTGAGCCGAGGAGTTTCAGGGGGGGTTACGTATTTCTTGCGGGATTTTTATAGCGCGCGGACTCTTGGTTTCTCCTATCCCCTTGAGCTCCCAGCTTTTAAGGGATGCGTAACGGCCGTACAGATAAGCTTCCATCAGTTGGCCTGAGTAAGAGGCACTGGCCCAGGAGAGGTCTCCCGAGCGATGAGTGCATGGTCGGGATAGGGAATAATGGGCTCCGAAGGAGCTTTCCCGATCGAACTGATGCTCGGACTTCCCAATCCGAAGGTCACCTAGGAAGTGCTTGCTCCGAGTGAGTTATTAGGCTTATATTGAGTGGGCCCTGGGGCTGTCACTTCAAGGAGTTAGGCCTCGTTGGGTTAGGTTGGACCTCGTTTGGCCTCTCCGTCAGGGCAGTTAGATTTCCCCTCTCCACTTGTCCCCCTCCTACTCCCGAGCCAAAATTAGGCTCGGATGAGTAGCATTTGGGCTGGACTTTTTGTGGCTCTGGTTGGGCAGAGATCTCTCTCTGGTAGGGGCCACGTGATGTGGCTTGCCCTGAAAATACTCCCGTCTTGATGATAATTTTGAAAAAAAAATGGAAGAAGGCCCCTCCTCGGGAGATCGGAACGTCGCGCCGCTTCTGGCTAGTGTTATAAGCATTGCGCATTGTTTGCGTCCCTTTATCTCAAGGGTTTAGGGTTTTGCCTTATATTGCACTTACATTTGAGGGGGGCTCATGCGCCGTGAGAGCAATTCGGAGGAGCGGAGAATCACAGTGGCTTCACGGAGCTAGGAGACATTACCGCGACGGTGATCCATCAACTTCCTTCTCCTCTAGAGTCCTCTGATCCAGAGCTTTCCCCTTCTTCTTCCAGTTCTTCTGTCTATTCCATGGCGGACCAAAATCCTAAGGCCGAGGGGCGGGGGGAAGGACAGGCCCCAAGGTCTTTTTTTGGTACCGTCAGAGCCTCTCCTCAGCGAGCTGGGGGAGGCTGATGGTCGAAGCGCTGACATCGATTGCACTTCTGTACATAGGTCGTACAGTCGTGTTGGAGAGTGGGCCACCAGTAACCCTGTCGAAGCAAGATCCTAGCGAGCGATCTTCCTCCTTGGTGCGCGTCACAGATGCCTTCGTGTACTTCCTGAATCACTCGGCTGGCTTCGTCGGCGCTGATGCACTTGAGGAGGGGACTGGAGAAAGATTTGCGGTACAAGGCATCGTCCAGCATGATGAAATGTCGCACTCGGTACTTAAGTTTCTGAGCCTCTCGAGGGTCGGGGGGCTCTTGAGAATCCCGAAGCCAGGATATGTAGGGGGTCCGCCAGTCGCCTTGGTCCGCCAGCTCTTCGAGGAAGACCGATCGAGTACCTTCGTGGTCGAGGGAGGAGGCTAGGTGAGAGAGGGCGTCCGCTCGGGAGTTTTTCTCCCGGGCTATCGGATTACCTCAAAGCTCTCGAAGAGTCGGGCCATCCTCTTGACCATCTGAAGGTACTTGATCATTTGTCCTTCCCGAGCTTCGGGCCGTTGACTTGGCTAGCGACCAATTGGGAGTCAGTGTGGATCCTGACTCACTCGGCCCCCAGTCTTCGGGCCATCCTGGCTCCCGAGATAACAGCTTCGTACTCGGAGGTGTTGTTGGATGCCTGGAAGTTGAATTTCAAGACGTACCGCAACTCTGCTCCTTTAGGGGACCTGACAAGGACACAGGCGCCGCATTCGGCCGAGTTGGAGGACCCGTTGACGAATAGGTCCCAAGTGGGCCCGGGCGTAGGTGGGAGTGCTTCTTCAATCGGGACTGTGCTTTTGTCGATGAAGTCCGCGAGGGCCTATCCCTTGATGGCCGAGCGGGGTCGATACGAGATGTCATAGGCCCCGAGCATGACGGCCCACTTGACCAGGCGTCCCGAGGCTTCAAGGTGAAAGAGGATCTTCTTCAGGGGTTCACCGGTCAATACGACGATGGAATGCCCTTGGAAATAGGGTCGGAGGCGCTTGGCCGAGGTAACCAACGCTAGCACGAGTTTCTCAATTGTGGGGTACCTTCTTTCAGCCTCATTAAGACCCTTGCTGGTATAGTAGACCGGTCTCTCGACCCCCGCGTCGTTCTTGAGTAGGATCGAGCTCACTGTGGAAGGGGTCACCGAAAGGTAGAGGTGTAGAGCTTCGCCCGAGACCGACTTGGACAGCACCGGGGGCGAGGCCAAGAATTCCTTGAGTTCGGAGAATGCCTTCTGACATTCCTCATCCCAGGTGAACGTAGCAGATGCCATTTTGGGTCCCCTCAATAGTTTGAAGAAGGGTAGGCATCGTTCGGCCACCCGGGACACGAAGCGGTTGAGCGCAGCAATGCACCCTGTAAGGTGTTGGACGTCCTTAACACAGGTGGGTGGCCGCATGTTCAGGATGGCCTGAACCTTGTCAGGATTGGCCTCGATCCCATGCTGGGTTACAAGAAAGCCTAGGAACTTCCCGGATCTGACTCCGAAGGCACATTTAGCAGGGTTGAGGTTCATGTTGCACCTCAGGAGGGTGTCGAAGGTCTCGACTAAGTCGGCAAGATGGTCTTCGGCCTTCAGAGTTTTGATGAGCATATCATCAATGTAGGCCTCGACGTTCTGACCAAGATGTCCCTCGAAGATGTGATTGATCAGTCTCTGATATGTTGCTCCAGTGTTCTTCAACCCGAATGGCATTCAGGTGTAGCAGTGTACGCCGAAGTCAGTGATGAAGGCGGTCTTCTCGATGTCCTCCGGGTCCATCCTGATCTGATGGTAACCGGAGTAGGCGTCTAGGAAGCTGAGCAGCTCGTTGCCAGAGATTGAATCGACTAGTTGATCGATGCTCGGCAGCGGGTAGCAATCTTTCGGGGTAGCTTTGTTGAGGTCGGTGAAGTCTACGCACATTCTCCACTTTCCCGAAGCTTTTGGTACCAGGACGACATTGGCAAGCCACGTAGGGTACAAGAATGGACGAAAAAGGCCAATCTTTTGCCCCTGGTGACTTGCTCTTTGATGACCGCTTGCTTCTCTGGGGCGTGCTTTCTCCTGCGTTGCTGGATAGGTTTTACTGTTGGGTCGAGGTTGAGCTTGTGCATCACCACGTCTCCCGGGATCCCAGGGAGGTGCTCTTCAGACCATGCAAAGACTTGGATGTACCGGGCAAGGAAATCCTTATATTTTTCTTGTTCTTCAGATGGTAGATCGGCTCCGATCTTAACTCCTAGAGTCAGGTCGCCGTTGAGGAAAACCGTTAGCAACTCGTCGCTAGGCTCAGATGGTGCGGGTCCCTCCTCGGCTCCCTTTACTCCTTTATTTTTCCTTCCAGCCTCGTGGCATCAACCGAGATTATATAATACCGTCTAGCCAATGCCTAGTTACCCCAGACCTCCCCCACGCCATGTTTGGTGGGAAACTTCATTTTTTGGTGAAAGGTAGAGGGCACCGCTTTCATTCGGCTGAGGATACCTCGGCCGAAGATGGCATTATAGGCCGTCATTCCCTTAATCACGATAAAGTCCACTATAACCATAATGATTTTGGGCGGGGTGTCGATAGTAACTGGCAGGCTCAGGGCTCCCTCGGGATAAGTTGTCTAGCCGTTGAACCCATAGAGGGGGGTTCGGATCGGGCGGAGTTTAGAGGGATTCTCTTCCATCTTGAGGAAACATTCATAGGATAATACATCAGGGGCACTACCATTGTCAACTAAGATCCTATATACGTTACAATGGTTTATCGTAGCTGATACAAAGAGAGCGTCGTCATGCGGGATGGTTAACCCTTCTAGGTCTTGGTCTGAGAATACCAGGGCCTGCGGTTCGCTCGCCTGCGGGGCCTTAGGAGGCTCGGAGGCTCGACTCACCCGCTCAGCGTGATGCTTTCTTCCTCGACTGCTATCTCCTCCTGATGCTGCGCCGCCGGAGATGTCGTTGATGTGGACTCCACGGGGGGCATTGTCGATTTCTTCAGGGGTGCCTCGATCTTCCTTCTGCACGGACACGTATCGGGATAGGTGTCCCTGGTGAACGAGACGCTCGATCTCGTCTTGGAGTTGATGGTAATCGTCGGTGTGATGCACGTGATCGCTGTGGAACAGGCAATGCTTGCGGCGATTGCGGTGCTTGGCCTTCATAGGCTCGGGCTGGTGGAGAAGACCCGAGCCTTTGATGTCTTCGCAGATTTCGTAGATGGGAGCGATAAGGGGGGTATACGCTCATAATTTCGGGACGGCTCCTTGCGATCTCTGTCCTGGTTCCCCCTTTTTCCTTGGCCCGTCTCTTGCTCGGACGATCGCTTCTTGTCCCCCTCCCGACTCGAGCCTATCGTTCCTCAATAGGCGCTGAGGACTTCCTCGCACTCCGCGTGGCGCAGGGCCAGGGTCACTAGCTCGGCGAGGGAGGTGGGAGGATGAAGCACTAGCTCGGGCCGTAGATTCTCATCACGGGTACCTCCGGTCAATGCAGTGATGGCCGAGGCAACATCTAGGCGGGGGATGCGTAGGGCTTCCGATTTGAATTGGTTTATATAAGCTTGCAGCTTCTCCCCCTGTTCCTGCTTGAGGGCCAGTAATCCCGCTACTAATCGGGGAGGACCGCTGCCGACGAAGCTTTCCTTGAACACTCGCCCGAATTGCTTGAAGTTATGGATGTTGTTGTGGGTGAGGGCCATGAACCAGGCCTGAGCGCCTTGAACCAGAGTGGTTACGAATGCTGGGCACTTGATCACGTCAAACGCCCCATGCAAGGTCATTAGGGCGTCGAAGCTATCGTAGTGATCGGCCGGGTCTCCCTGGCCATCATACGACTTGAATGTCGGAAGTGAGATCCTAGGGGAAATCTCTGCCTTTAAGATATAATCGGAGAACGGGGATCGCTCCTCGTCCTCCACAGGAGAGGCCTTCTGCAAGGCGAGGAGGGCGCGCTCTTGCTCTGCGAAACGCCTCTCAAAGTCTTGCAGCCGGAGAGATATCTCTGGATGTCACTGACCCGAGGGGCTGCGAGGACACACTTGCATGCTGTCCCGGCTCTCCCCGGGGGCCTCAGTCTCCGGGAACAGTCGGCGTGCTCCGGACTTCTCCCTCCTCGGGGTGGAGGAGGCTTCCTGCTCCGGGGGAGGGGCATGCGATGGTCCTCCTGACTGGTCACGGATGAGCCACTGCCCCTGGAGGGTAAAACGGCCTCCAGCGGTTTGCTGGGAGGCATCTCTGTGGGGGGGGGCTCTTCCAGGGGAGATGCGACTTCTCCTCCCTGGCCGCCTGGGCCCTCATGAGATCTACGAGGACATCCAGTTTTGCACTGAGGGTTTGGAGGGCGTCGGTACTCCCGCCAGGAAGCTATTCCCCCGCCACCAATGGAGGTATTTCATTAGCATGGTTGCCCGACGGGGAATTCTCCGTGGGGAGGGAAGGTGCACCTTCTTCCGTCACTAGGGCCTTTCCCTTGTCGCCGGTAGTTCTCCTGTCAGAACTTCTTCGCACCATGATGGCTCTTTGTTTGTTTCCTACAGACGGTGCCTGTCACGCCCCGATGCGGAATCTCGGGACGTACGGTTAGGGGCAAGCGAGTAATAATTCCGAACCATTGCAAACCATTGCACAAAAGGTTGGAAAGGATAATAATCAGAGTTTTATTGATAATAAAGTTGAGTACACTGGGTAGAACAACTACATCCAAATAATAAGCAAAATACTAGAGCAATCTCTCACTAATACTAAGGGTACAAACTGACTCAATAAACTAAAACTATCTCTCGATATCACTCCAGTCCATTCCCGACAAGTTCATCACCTGGAAAGAGGGGAAAAGTAGGAGTGAGCTAAACGCGCTCAGTAGATAACCACAAACAGGTTTACGTAATTAACCATTGATTTCCAATTTATATGAAATGCAGTAAATAAAGAATGACGATACGATAAAAGAAACAATGTAAAAGATATCTTGCAAGGTCAAGAAATATAACAATTTACCAAGTAATGAACAAGTAAAGTAACAGTAGATAATTTGGCCAGCAAGTATGTTACACATGTAACCAAGTAAATACGCACGAGTCAAGTAACAAGAGTTTGTCATAGACGTAACATGTCAAGTCAAGTATTCGGGTGCAATGCCTCACCCTGTCATAAACATCCCAATGGGCTCAATATCTTTTCGGGCGCTCTCCCCAGGACCAGACCGGGCCCTTATGATGCGTTGGCATTTCATTTCAATTGGATCACCGATCTCCCGTCTAGACATAGTCAATTATGGCCAATATAATCAGATGAATTTCTGTCGGGTACAAGATGTAAAGGACGACACTCGCCTCCTTTGATTCAAGAGTATAACCACGATGAAAAACCCAAAATAAGGTAGTCGTATGGCAAACACCTGGCCGTACTCACATGAGTAACGAGTCACGGGGCCGAGAATGAACGGTTGACAGTAAGCCGTTCGAGAGAGAGAAGTACGTTCCGAAGAACGAATATACGAACCATTCGGGTCGTATTTTAAGAAATACGGTTCAAGAGAATCTGTATTAAGCATAACGATAATATCTAATTATAAGATAATTTATGCAAAATAGTCACCGGGTTGCTAATAACAATTAAACCAACCAATTTCAGTTTAATGTCCATTGATCAATTCCGGGCTCAAATATGACCGAAGATTATCCAAGGGTAATCGGTCAATTAATCAAGTTAAAACAATAGTCATGATGTAACCGTAATTTACCACGGTAAAAATGTTCTACGGTAAAAATGTAAAGTTTACAGGATGGAGTGTCCGGCTAATTGGTCAAAGACTTGCCATAAGTCGGCCAGTAATTTTCTGGTTTACAGTAATTTACAGAAATTACCTATGGTAAAGTTTAACTATTTACCATACTTATTCAATTTATCCAAAGTTACAAGTGAATTTCAATGATTTTCACTTTAAACAATTTATCAAAAATTTCAATGAGTTTAACAGAAATTTACTCATGTCATTATCTGTTATTTATGTGGATTGTCAATTTTTACTAATTAACATTGTTAAATGGGTCAAATAGCAAAAAAAATCAATTTTCTGGAAGTTAAACGGATGACAGTGGGCCGTTAAACCTACTGGCTGTAAAACGGTTATCATTGGGCCGTTTTATACAAGGCGGGCGGTTCTAATTGGGCCGTTAATCCCTGTAACATGGGAACAGCGAAACAGAAGCATAAATCCGGCGTTTAAGGCTTCAATTCATGCATTTGAGTAGGTAAATAAATGGAAAAGCATGGTTTCTACAAGCTAACATGATGCCCTTTCATTCCATTTATCAAATTCAAGGTTTGTGCCATGGTTACCTACCTTAACCGATGAAATAAGGAAAGATGAATGGGGAAGAAGATGAACAGTATACTTGCAGAGCTTCTTCACAGCAGCAAGAACCCTTTTGTGTTTAAGAGATGTTTAAGGGGGCTTCCTCTACTTATAGGTTTGGAAAAGGAGTGTTTAATCTTCACACACGGTTTGGTCAGAGCCGTAAAATCCTTTGCATTGTTGACAACGTGTTTCTGCCAACCAAAACACGGTTTCACGTGTTTCTCAAGGTAAGGTTAGCCTAATCCAAAAGATTAAGGAATGGTTAACTAAAACCTCAATTTAATATTACTAAATGATTTTTAATGAATTGGACCCAAAAGACAAAATTACTAATCAAGACATGCTCTTTCATAATATAATTTTTATGGAATTTTATCACGAGGTTTATTGTTAATCTCCCAATCTTAAGATTAAAATAATAATTTAACCCAATGTTCAACGGTTTAGTCGATAGAGAGAGTTTCTGATTTTTACCGATGAAACTTCAGAAGACAAAGTTGCTAAGAAAAATACCCTCTATCAGATGTGATTTTTACAGATTTTTCTAAGGTAGTTGTATTTTTGTATGAATAGTGTTTTCCGCGTTTTTAAGTCAGGCTTAAATCACTGATTAAGCCATGTAAATGATTTTATTAGGGTCAAGTACAGAAGACCAAAGTGTTTACCATGGTCTTTACTAATTAACTACCATTTTTTGGAATTTTTATATGATAGTCAAAAATTTTACTATTTACTATTTACCACAGTCACTATTCAACATTTACTATTTACGAAATTTAATATTTGTACAGAAACTCGGGGTCTTACACCCTCCCCCACTTAAAGAATTTGGTCCTCCAAATTCACTGGACCAAAATATAGTAAGGAAAAAATAGCTTACCTAGAATAGATCGGGATAACGCTTCCGTATGGCGTCCTCGGATTCCCATGTAGCTTCCTCTATTCCACGCCGACTCCATTGGATTTTAACCATCGGTATGGAACGATTTCGAAGTTGTTGCTCTTTCCGATCCAGAACCTTCACTGGTCTTTCTTCATAAGATAGATCCTTCTTAAATTCAAAGTCCACATGTTGAATGATGTGACTAGGGTCGTACACGTATTTCCGAAGCATAGATACATGGAATACGTTATGTACACCAGATAATTGAGGAGGTAAGGTCAATCTATAGGCGACTTCACCCACTCGATCAAGGATCTCAAATGGACCAATATACCTTGGGCTTAACTTGCCATGAATACCGAATCGACGAATACCTCTTGAAGGAGAGACTTTTAAGAACACATGCTCGCCAATTTGAAATTCCAAATCTCTTCTTCTATTATCAGCATAACTCTTTTGCCTCGATTGAGCCATAAGTAACCGGTCTCGGATAATACGAATATTTTGTGATGACTCCGAGATAAGATCCAGTCCAAGCCATTGCTTCTCGCCAACCTCATCCCAACATAATGGAGAACGACAGCTCCTTCCATACAAAGCCTCGAAAGGTGTCATCTGTATGCTGGATTGATAACTATTGTTGTAGGCGAATTCTATCAATGCTAAATGATCGCTCCAACTTCCACTGAAGTCGATCATACAAGCTCTCAACATATCTTCCACTATTTGATTAGTTCTCTTGGTCTGTCCATCTGTTTGCGGATGAAATGCAGTGCTAAAATTCAGACGGGTACCAAGAGATTCTTGCAATCCTTTCCAAAAATGAGAAGTAAATCTCGGATCTCTATCGGATATAATGTTGACTGGGATACCATGAAGCCTAACCACTTCCTTTAAATATAATGCTGCCAGCACATCAACTGTCCACTTGGACTTAATAGATAAGAAATGTGCGGATTTAGTCAGTGGATCCACAATTACCCATATAGCATCATAACCACCTCGAGTCTTAGGAAGACCCATAATGAAATCCATGCCAATACTCTCCCACTTCCATTGGGGTATATCAAGTGGTTTTAATTTACCTGCCGGTCTGAAATGCTCGGCCTTTACTTGTTAACAAACAAGACATGTACTCACGAAATTTGTAATTTCCCTTTTCATGTTCGGCCACCAAAATGACCTTTTTAAATCCTTGAACATCTTAGTGCCTCCCGGATGGATAGTATATTTGGATCTATGGGCTTCTTCAAGAATCTGATTCTTTATATTAGCCTCATTCGGTACACAAGTTCTACCTTGAAATAATAATCTTCCATCATCGGCTATCGAGAAATCAGGTCTGCTACTGAAGCTTTCCTTAATCTCGACTAGCTCGGGATCAATATCTTGCAATAACTTGATTTCTACCAACAATTCGGGCTTCAGTTGCAACTGGGAAATCAATATCCGGTCATTATCAATATTGATATCCAGACTAGCCATTTGCTCCAGTAATTTCCATTCTTGTAACATAAGACTAGATATCTTAGCCACAGGCTTCCGACTTAAAGCATCAGCAACCACATTGCCTTTGCCCGGGTGATACTTAATAGAAAAGTCGAAATCCTTTATATACTCCAACCATCTTCTTTGTCTCATGTTCAATTCCTTTTGAGAAAATAAGTATTTCAAACTTTTGTGATCCGAAAATACCGTAAATGATTCACCATATAAGTAGTGCCTCCAAATCTTCAAAGCAAATACCACGGCTACCAATTCCAAATCATGAACTGGATAATTAACTTCATGCTTTCTTAACTGCCTAGAAGAATAGGCAATCACCTTGCCGTGCTGCATAAGCACACAGCCTAAGCCAATACTAGAAGCATCAGTGTAAACCACGAAACCACCCTCACCAGAAGGTAAGGTTAAAATAGGGGCAGTAGTCAGACAATCCTTCAGAGTCTGAAAACTCCGTTGGCATTCAATTGACCACTCAAACTTAATCTCTTTGCGGGTTAACTTCGTCAGAGGTACCGCAATCTTAGAGAAATCTTGAATAAACCTTCGATAGTAACCAGCCAGGCTAAGAAAACTCCTCACTTCAGTAACACTGGTAGGTTGTTCCCAATTCTTTACTGCTTCCACCTTCGATGGATCTACAGAAATACCATCCTTGGTAATAATATGTCCTAGAAAAGACACCTCTTGTAACCAGAAATCACACTTGCTCAACTTAGCATATAATTGGTGATCTCTCAATAATTGCAAAGCCATCCTCAAATGCTCGGCATGTTCTCTTTCACTCTTGGAATATATCAAAATATCATCTATGAATACCACAACCCATTGATCAAGGTAGGGTCGGAACACACTGTTCATTAACTGCATGAAAGCTGCCGGTGCATTCGTTAACCCAAAAGGCATAACGACAAACTCATAATGGCCATACCGGCTACGGAAAGCTGATTTATAAATATCCTCTTCTTTAATCCGTAACTGGTGATATCCAGATCGAAGATCGATCTTAGAAAAATAAGAAGCTCCAGTAATCTGGTCAAATAACTCATCAATCCTTGGCAAAGGATACTTGTTCTTGACAGTCAACTGGTTAAGTTGTCGATAATCGATGCATAATCTCATCGAACCATCTTTCTTCCGAACAAACAATACAGGAGCTCCCCAAGGGGAAACACTCGGGCGAATAAAACCATTCTCGAGTAATTCCAACAATTGCTACTTCAATTCCCGTAATTCCGCAGGAGACATGCGATAAGGGGCTTTAGAAACAGGAGACGATCCAGGAATAAGATCAATAGAGAATGTAACTTCACGCAGAGGCGGAAGTCCTGGTAACTCCTCTGGAAATACGTCCGGAAATTCTCGGACAATAGAAATGTCCTTAATCTCGATCTGCTGTTCAGGGGACGCATGAACAAAAGCCAGAAAAGCTTCGCATCCACGCCTCAATAACTTATCAGCACGAAGAGTCGAGATAAGAGAGATAGAACTAGGGTGTTTCACTCCCTTGAAGGATAATCCGGGGTGTCTAGAAAAAGACACGGAACAAGAACTACAATGAACATTGGCCTCATACCGAGCCAACCAATCCGCTCCTAGGATTACATCGTAATCCTTCATGTCCATACAAATCAAATCAGCTGGAAAATTCTGATCATTCACCATAACCTTACTAGAAGGATAGTAATGCTGAATTGCCGATTTAGAACCAATAGGGGTTGATAATTCTAACGGAGAACTCAACAAAACAGGTGCCATAGCTAAAGATTTAGCAAATCTCCGTGAAATAAAAGAATGTGTTGCACCAGTATCAATTAGAACAAAAGCTGGCAAGTCGAATATAACAAGAGTACCTTCGACGAGTCCACCATCCTCGGCGATATCTTTTTCCTTTGCATGAAGAGCCTGGAGCCTGCCTTGAGGCTTCTTGAAATTCAGAGGTTTTGCCGGGATAGCTTGTTCCGATAATAAAGGACAGTTGGGTATACGGTGCTCTTTGCTTCCACATCGCAGACATGCACCTAGCTTGCGCCAACAATCTTCCATCTTGTGACCAGGACGATCACAATATCGGCATACGCCCTTGAATGGAATCATAGAATCAGGTTTCTTGTCTTCTTGTCGCGACATTTTGCCTCTCCACGAACCAGAACCAGAACTTGAACCAGAACTAGTAAAGGGTCTTTTCTTGCTCGGGTCAGTGCCAAATCCAGGTTTAACATTCTTGAGTGCCTTCGGTTGCTCTTTCTTGTTACCTTGACCACGAATCCTTTCAGTCATTTCCAAAGTATCTTCTAATATTTGTGCCTTTCTTACCATCTCAGAATATGTAGAAATTTCCAGTGGTGCAAGTTGATTGATATAATGAAGTCGAAGACCATTGAGGAAACGCTTCGCCTTCATTCTCTCAGTCGAAATAAGATGTCTTGCATAACGAGAGAGTCGTGAAAACTGAGCCTCATATTCTGATACCGATAAACTTCGCTGTTTTAAAGCTGCGAATTCTGCTCCCTTCTTTTCTTGCACGCGGTCAGAAAAATATTTATCATTGAAATATTCCTCGAATTCCTCCCACGAGACTTGTTGATCTCCGAGAGTCGGCTTAACAGACTCCCACCAAGCACGTGCATCACGTTCCAGTTGGAAAACGGATAAAAGAACACGTTCTTGGTCAATGCATTGCATGACCTCAAAAATTCTTGCCATCTCGTCGAGCCAATTCTCGGCTTCATCGGGATCAGTTGAACCAGCGAATCTAGGCGGGTTCATTCCTCGGAAATTCCGATATAAATCACCAGTGCCATGAGCTGCGCCATGAGGTGCCGCTCCAGCTCCAGCTCCTGCCTGAGCCAGTGCATTCAAGGCTTGCGTAAGTCCTTGAACTGTACGCTGTAAATTCCTCATCTCAGCACGATTGGCTGCCATTTCTAGTTAAGTGCCTATATAAAATAGTTACTCGGATTATTTATGAGAGAAGAACTTCTTAGATGAGAAGAGAAGAACTAGATAAGAAGAACATGATTATGGTTAAATAACTTAACCCAAATTTCTACTCAATTCTCACAAGGTTGTTTTCTTAAGCCTATAACCAATAAACCTATAACTTTAAAGTGAAATACCTAGGATAAATTAACCTAGGCTCTGATACCAACTAAACTGTCACGCCCCGATGCGGAATCTCGGGACGTACGGTTAGGGGCAAGCGAGCAATAATTCCGAACCATTGCAAATCATTGCACAAAAGGTTGGAAAGGATAATAATCAGAGTTTTATTGATAATAAAGTTGAGTACACTGGGTAGAACAACTACATCCAAATAATAAGCAAAATACTAGAGCAATCTCTCACTAATACTAAGGGTACAAACTGACTCAATAAACTAAAACTATCTCTCGATATCACTCCAGTCCATTCCCGACAAGTTCATCACCTGGAAAGAGGGGAAAAGTGTTGAGTACAGACTGAATAGATCTAGAGGAGGGGTGAATAGATCTAGCCCCTTTTTCACTTTATAAAACAACGATTGACTAGAACTTAAGCGAACTATGGATTGCAAAGATAAAACTGATAGCTATAGCGACAGCAATCAATAAGAAGAGCACACACCACACGAAAAATCACAAGACAGGATTTTTAGGTGGTTCAGTCTCTTCCCGAGACTTACGTCCACCCCTTGCTCAACTTGAGCAAGGCTTCACTAAATGAGAAATCCTGATCTCATACAAACGCCGCTGTCACACAGCTTGTTCCTGCTGACACACAGCTTGACTCCGCTGCCTCACAGCTTGAAACCACTGCCTTACAGCTTGACACTTAATGTAATGAAAAGATAAGTAGAAGAGGTGTAACAAAGCTGAACATGGACTTTTGAAGCAGAGTAACTAAATAGTTCAGCTTGGGACTCAATCACATAGGTAACAAGGCAAGACTCCCTGTAGGACTTCCAGCAGGAGACCTTCAGCTGCCTTGCTGCTGGAACTTGCAACGCCCTGAGCCAGGTCTTCCTTCTGCAGCACCGAAGATCACTTCTGTCTTCTGCAGTTTTTCGGTTACCGGAGAGCCACTCTTCCTTTTCTGTTTAGGGATGCTTTTGCTGCGGATCTCCCTTCGCTTCTCCTCTATATTCCCCTATTTAGCTCTCTATGCATCGTGTGTACTCTCTTTTCTTTTTGCACTAGTTCATATCAAGCACGACGCTGTTTCCCGTGCAAGTGCGAAACCTGTTGGATTACCCGCTAAAAACAGGGAGAAGATTAAATAGAATCTTAGAAAAGATTTGACCAGTTCTTAGCAAGATTCTCTCCTTGAATCCCGTGCGGGATCTTATCATCTAAACCGCCCAACAACCTGCAGCAACAACCTGCAGGTTTTTCTCAACAGAAACTGAATTCGGTTAGAGTTCGGTTCTGGGCGCTGCTTTGCCTGTGGTCGACCATGAGCTTGTCACTGGTCGACAAAGAACAATGTCCAGACGGCTGGTCCTTCAGTCTGATGCTCTGTCTGTTCCGTGGTTGACAACGAGCAGACCTTTGGTTGACCACTGAAGTCTGTACAGCGGAAAAGTAACTGGTCGACCACCGAAGTCTGTACAGAGGAAAGTCTATACAGAGGAAAGTCTGTACAGAGTTGGATTCGCTTGTATTGCCTCGTGGTCGACAACGGGCAGGGCTCTGGTCGACAACCAGAGCGCGTACAGAGGAAACGTAGCTTGAACTGTGTTTGGTTGGGTTCGTTGGTCGACAATGACTACCACTCTGGTCGACAACCTTGACAACTTCCTCTGATTGTTGACTTCATTAGAACTTCAGTATACCTGAAATTACTTGAACTATCAGATTTGCATTGAATTAGTTAACCACATCTTTTGTCATCATCAAATTATCATGAGTCCATTACTTTATATTGAAGGAGCAATTAAACATATCCTTTGTCATCATCAAAACTAAAGGGATGCACAACATTCTCCCCCTTTTTGATGATGACAACCATGGGTCATTGTGACAATCAGGAGATTATTTCAACCAGAAACTGCATTTGATATGCCATTCAGAAACTATCATAACATATATCATTATCACAGAATTCAGCCAGAAAATTCATTTTGATATGCCTTTCAAAAGTATCATAACATGACTTACATGAATGACTCAAAGAACAAAGGCAAAGACTTGACATCTAGTCACACCTAGACCCACAATGACACAAAAAGACTCTATCTCCCCCTTTGTCAACAGCAAAAAGAGGGGTATCCAGACATTCACTCCGAGAGAGTGTGTGGAGGCGAGAGAGAGGGATGCACAAGGGGGTGAAAGGGGACTGGAGACGAAGGACAACCGTGAAGGGTGAAAGCGGCGAGGGTGAGAAGATTAGGGACCCAGACGGTTCAATTTATAGGGCAGGATATCAGAGAGTACGACCTGGGTCTTAAAACCTAGGGTTGTGGAACCAACGCGATGAGGAAAACGAAGGGATAGGATTAATTCAGCCGAGATAAAATTGGGGGTTTTATTGAAGTGTACACCCTTTCCTTAATGAAGCATTTAGTCAGCCTATCCACTCTTGGCAGAGACCACCTTGTAAACAATTAGAGTGGGCCTTGTGGTTCATTGAATTTGACGGTATTGCACCAATAAATTTGCGCCCCATATCGAATTTTCTCCACATGACCTCTTAAACTTATAATAGATTTCATGAGGCTGTTTTACTAACTGTGCGAGCTGAATAGTGTTTTTAGTTTTTCTTTGCATGCCATGCCTTCGGTCAACCATTTTATTCTGTCGTTTGAATAATTTTGAATTTTTCTTTTTGAAGTATTTTGAAGGCTGTGGTCAGGTTTATCACATGCTTTTCTACACGAGGAGACACGCTTTTTACATGCCAGAAACCTCGGCTACTTAGCATGCCTAACCATTCCACGTTTAACTGGGACACACCTTTTATCCGTGAGGATATACGTTTAGCAGACGCCAATATCCCCAGTTACTCAGTATGCCCAATCTCAATAATTTTTGATAGTAGCAGAGATAGATTGATTCTTCATGACACACATGCCTCTCACTTATTTTTCATCCACTTTTATTTTTCTTAAAATGGGAGGCAGTAGTTTCTCAGAATCCAATCCATTGCTCTACCATGAAGACAGAGTTATGGCATATTCCACGTGCATTCATGCTATATTTTTGGATTTAATTTAACTGTTCAGCATGGGCACAGGTAGAGAGACTGACTCACTACTAAAAATCATAAGTCGTGAAAATCATGTGACAGAATCATAGTTATGGTTTGAATTTATTGAAGCAGTACAGTTCAAATTCTCATTACTACACTTAACCTCTACTCTTAATGATTACATTGGTGATTTTATTGGAAGAAATGGTTAGGTTATTCAATGTTTAATCAAGGAATGAATTTACACTTTTTTTTTGCTCCCCCTCAATTTGTGAATCCATTCTGAAATGAGAAGAGAAAAACGTGTTGGCCAAGATGAGATAGAAAGACATAAGATGTGTAGCATATGGATGAGGATTGCTAAGTGGAGACGGATCTGAGTCCAATTTAGTTTAATCAAATCAGAAGATTTCCTGCCTTCCATTGTCGACCATGGAGCTGTCTTTGGTCGACATCTGTGCAGTCACAGAGCCTGCCTGAAATTGACATCTGCTTACTGACAAGTCTATTGTCGACTATGGGACTGTCTATGGTCGACACTTGCATAATCACAGAACCAAACAGTCTTCTGTCCTGATGTCTTGGTCGACCAATGCCTTGTCTTGTGTCGACCACCAGAGCTAACCAGTAGCAGGGCCAGGAATTTACAGAAATTGCTAGAGTAACAGCTGACACCAGAGCCTCCAAACTTGACCAGTACCAGAGACTTAACTGACAGATCTACATACATAAATTACAGAAATCTATACAGAGAACACATGAATATGAGCATTTCACAAATTTTCAGGAGATATTCTGCATATCCCCAACTCCCTTCTTAGAGTTGAAAATCTGTCATTGTTTAGGGGTTTTGTGAAAATGTCTGCCAATTGTTTTTCAGTTTCTACAAATTGAAGCATGAAATTTCCTTTGGATACCTCATCTCTCAGAAAATGATGACGGATCTCAATGTGTTTTGTCCTAGAATGTTGAATGGGATTTTTAGACAAGTTAATAGCACTAGTGTTGTCACATAAAATGGGTGCACAGTCAAGATCTACATTGTAGTCTTGGAGTTGATGTTTTATCCACATAACCTGTGTACCACAACTCCCTACTGCGACATACTCAGCCTCAGCAGTGGAGAGTGCCACAGAGTGCTGTTTCTTAGAAGCCCATGATATTAAACATCCACCTAAGAATTGACAATATCCACTAGTACTCTTCCTATCAATTTTGCAACCAGCATAATCAGCATCTGAATATGAGATCAGATCTAGTTTGCAATATGTAGGATACCACAAACCCAATTCTTGGGTGCCGGCAAGGTATCGAAAGATACGCTTGACAGCTCCTAAATGTGATTCTCTAGGACTAGACTGATATCTAGCACACATGCATACACTAAACTGAATATCTGGCCTTGATGCAGTTAAGTATAGTAGGGATCCGATCATACCTCTGTATTTCTTGGCATCTACCATGTTACCTTTTACATCTGCTTCCAAAGTTGCATTTGTCCCCATGGGTGACTCGATTGGCTTGCAGCTTTCCATACCAAATTTCTTCAACATCTCTTTTATGTACTTGGATTGATTTATGAAATATCCTTCTCTGCATTGTGAGATCTGCAATCCAAGAAAGAATTGTAAATCACCCATTAAGCTCATTTCAAACTCATTAGTCATTAAATTTGCAAATTCAGTACACAAAGAGGTTTCAGTAGATCCAAACACGATATCATCCACATAGATTTGTACAATCAGTATATTCTTACCTTGGGTCTTGGAAAATAATGTTTGATCAATTTTACCTCTTGAGTATCCCTTTTTGGTGAGGAAGGAGCTCAACCTTTCATACCAAGCCCGAGGAGCCTGCTTTAATCCATACAAGGCTTTGTGCAATTTGTAGACATGATTAGTAAGTTCATCATTTTCAAAACCAGGGGGTTGTTCCACATAGACCTCTTCTTTTATAATACCATTTAGAAATGCACTTTTTACGTCCATTTGTTACAATTTGATTCCATGAGAAGATGCAAATGCTAATAATATCCTGATGGCTTCTAATCTAGCAACTGGAGCATATGATTCTTCAAAATCAACTCCAAGTTCCTGGTTGTACCCTTTAGCCACCAGCCGAGCCTTGTTTCTCATTACAACCCCTTCTTCATTCAACTTGTTTTTATATACCCATTTGGTTCCAATTACAGGGTGAGATGTAGGTCTAGGGACAAGTCTCCACACCTGATTTCTTTCAAATTGATTTAGTTCTTCATGCATAGCATTTATCCATGATTCATCTTTTAATACTTCCTCTACAGATTTGGGCTCTATTTGGGACACAAGAGCAAGTTGATCCAGTTCATTAATGGCCTTAATCTGAGATCTAGTCTTCCTAGGATCATGTATTCCACCAATAATGTTATCTAAGGGATGATCTCTAAGAAGCCTCAAGTTTTCAAGATTGTTACCTGATATGATCCCTCCTTCGGTCTGATCATTAGAATTACCTTGGTTTCTTTCTTGATTCTGTGTTTCTTCATTCTCCATCGATCCTTCTTTGTCTTTCAGAAATTCTCCATCTTCTTCTTCCTTGCTGACCTGTTCATTTTTGATAGGATCATTAACTTCATCAAATGAGATATGAGGGGATTCTTCAACAATTTGATCTTTGGTGTTAAAAACCCGATAGGCTCTTGATCGGTCAGAATAGCCCAAGAATATTCCTGAGTCACTCTTTGGTTCAAATTTGTCCAAGACTCTCTTATCGTTGTTATGAATGAAACATTTTGCACCAAAGATTCTAAGATGAGCTAGAGATGGTTTCTTACCTTTGAGCATTTCATATGGAGTTTTTACACTAGATGGTCTTACCATTGCCCGGTTTACAATGTAGCATGCTGTGTTGACCGCCTCAGCCCAAAACTTCCTTGGAAGATTAGCTTCAACCAACATGGTTCTAGCCATCTTGACAAGAGTGCGGTTCCTTCTCTCTACAACTCCATTTTGCTCCGGTGTCCTTGGTGAGGAGAATCTATGGGTTATGCCCTTGTTTCTGCAGAATACATCAAAATCAGAGTTTTCAAACTCCCCCCCATGGTCAGATATGATTGTACACACTTTGGACTTACCATCCTGCTTCATTCTTTTGTAAAATTCCTGAAATTCATGAAAAGCATCACTTTTATGTGATAAGAACATTACCCATGTAAATCTGGAAAAATCATCCACTAGAACATAACCATATTTCTTACCACTAAGACTGGCAACTCTTGTTGGGCCAAAAAGGTCCATGTGTACAAGTTCTAGGGGTCTAGATGACTGGCTTTCAGTTCTACCTTTGAATGATTTTCTTGTTTGCTTTCCTTGGGTGCATGCTTTACATACTTTGACATTTTGAGCAAACGAAATTTCAGGCAAGCCATGAACCATTTTATTTTTCACAAGTTTGTGCAGCACCCTATAGCTAACATGCCCTAGCCTTCGGTGCCACAACCAGGTTAAGTCCTCCTTCTTGGCGGTTAGGCACAAGTTGGAGTGGGCTGGATCATCCATGTCTATCATGTAGACATTGTTCACTCTCTCACCCATAAACTTGACTGCATCTGAATTTGGTTCAATAATCTTGCAAGTCTTGGAGTCAAATACTACTTTATGGCCTTTGTCGCATAGTTGACTGATGCTCAATAAATTATATTCCAATCCATCCACCAGCAAAACATTGTCAATACAGTTCGAAGGTTTCTTACCTATCTTACCTCTTCCGATAATCTTGCCTTTGTTATTTCCTCCAAACGTCACATAACCTCCATCCTTTGAGCTTAGCTGGGAGAACTTGGTCTTGTCTCCTGTCATGTGTCTTGAGCAACCACTATCTAAGTACCACTTGTTGTGCATGGCTGCCAGACATTCCTGCATCACGAATTACATAGAAACTTTTGGACCCCAATGGTACCCGGGTCCAAGATAGCTTGTGAAATCATGAAACTGCTATAACAACATCTTGGGAACCCAAATTTTGTTAGAACAGTTTATCTTTTCGTTTCTTAACTTGTTCAGGTTGTGTTCCTTTTGATTTAATGTTCCTCTATTTTGAGTCTGTTTCCTTAAATTCCAATTTCCATTCTGTTTCGGCTGAGAGAAGTTGTGGGTTCTGTTTGTGTGTCTGGTCGACATCTGGTATGTCTGTGGTCGACCAGGGTTTCTCCAGAGGCCAGCACCTGTTCTGGCAGATCCTCTGGTCGACATATGAGGAGTCTGTTGTCGACCAGCATGTTTCCAGACACCTTGTTTTACAGGTTTGGGTTTATTAACATGATTTAATGCTCTGTTTGTCTGGTTACTTCTGTGAATTTGAACTTCTCGTCTGATATGGCTGTTGTTTTTAAGCTGATGTAGATTGACCATTTTCTCTTTAGAATTCCTCTCTTCCCAGGTGACATTAGTCTGTTTAGAGGAACTTTCAGCTATGTCCTCTTGTTTGTTTTGATATAGGTTTATCAAGGGGCCTTTTCCTTTAGAGTCAGCTGTTTTATTTAAAGTTTTCACTTGGAATTCCTTTTTAGCCGCTGGGTTGTACCCTAACCCCTCTTTCTGAAAATTTACTTTTATTCCCAACACAGCGTTCAAGTTTTCTTCACCTTTAGTCATTTTTTCCAATGTTTCCTGTTTATTTTTCAGTTCACTTTGAATTCTTTCTATTTCTTTTAGAAGTTGACTGTTTTCTTCCTTGAGTGAGTTGTATCTTTCTTGAGTTAGCTTAGTTTCCTGTTCATATTCTTGAGTCTTTAATTTTAACTCGTCAATTGTGTTTTTCAGTACTTCATTTTCTTCTAATAGCTCTTTGACATTTTCTTCATCTGTCTTGTGTTGATTCAGCTTATTTTGCAAGGTGGTGATTTCCAATTCTAGTTTAGTTCTGTTAGCAATTAAGTTGCTGTCATCATTGAGCTGATTAACTTTCTTCTTCAACCTTTTATTTTCCTTTCTTGTTGTTTCATATGTATCAAGTAAGTCTGAAAAGGCTTCTTCCCAATCTGAGCTAGAAAAGTCTTGAAACTGGGAAGTTACCTCAAGATCGTTGCTGTCTCCTTCGGCCATTAAACATGTGTTTCCTTCTTCTTCTTCGGAGGTTGTTTCCTCTTCGCTGCTTTCCTCCTCCTCGCTCCATGTGCTTATCATTGCCTTTGGTCTCTTGCCTTTCCACTTGAAGCTTGATTTCTTAGGAGCCTCTGGACATTCAGCCTTCATATGTCCTGGTTTCCTGCAGTTGTAGCAAACAAGCTTGTTAGATGAAGCTTTGTTTTTGTCAAACTTAAACTGGGATGATTTCCTTACCGTGCCCTTTGGATTTTTAAATCCCTTACCTTCCTTCCGCAAGAACCTTCTGAACTTTCTTGTTAGCATGGCTAGCTCGCCAGTTTCCTCACCTGTGCTAGATGAGTTATCAGTGTCAGATAATTCAGAGGTGCCTATTTTAGTCTTCAGGGCGAGCTGCTTCTTTTTCTTGCCCTCATCTTCGTTTCTCTTTAGGTTGACCTCATATGCCATTAGGGAACCTACCAGTTCATCCACAGTCATAGTTGTGAGGTCTTTTGAGTCCTCAATTACTGTGGCCTTGGTATGCCACATAGGTGTGAGGGACCTTAAGATTTTCCTCACAAGCTCCTGCTCTTTGTAGGTCTTCCCTAGACTCTTTAAGCTATTTGTTAGTTGTACTAGTCTGGCATACATCTCAGAAATATTTTCATCCGTTTTCATTCTAAACATTTCATATTCTGAGACTAGCATATTTGCTTTGGACTCTCTTACCTCTGAAGTACCTTCATAGATGACCTTGAGTCGATCCCACATCTCCTTGGCTGTTGCACATTGTGAGACTCTTGAGAACTCCGTGGGGTGAAGCGCACATTGCATCACGTTCATTGCTCCCCAGTTGATGGTTGATTTTCTGACCTGTTCTCTGGTCCAGGTATCCTCATCGTCGGGCAGATCATAGGGTCCGCGGCTTACCACTCTCCACATCTCATGATCTTGTGCTCTCAAGAACACCTGCATACGATTTTTCCAGTATGAGTAATCATTTCCATCAAAGTATGGTGGTCTAGTCACTGAGTGTCCCTCAGCTATTAGACTTCTAGAGTTCAGTCCGCTAGGTCTCTCCTGGTTGTTAGACCACATTTTCGGAGAGTCTAGCTCTGATACCACGTGTTGAGTACGGACTGAATAGATCTAGAGGGGGGGTGAATAGATCTAGCCCCTTTTTCACTTTATAAAACAACGATTGACTAGAACTTAAGCGAACTATGGATTGCAAAGATAAAACTGATAACTATAGCGACAGCAATCAATAAGAAGAGCACACACCACACGAAAAATCACAAGACAGGATTTTTAGGTGGTTCAGTCTCTTCCCGAGACTTACGTCCACCCCTTGCTCAACTTGAGCAAGGCTTCACTAAATGAGAAATCCTGATCTCATACAAACGCCGCTGTCACACAGCTTGTTCCTGCTGACACACAGCTTGACTCCGCTGCCTCACAGCTTGAAACCACTGCCTTACAGCTTGACACTTAATGTAATGAAAAGATAAGTAGAAGAGGTGTAACAAAGCTGAACATGGACTTTTGAAGCAGAGTAACTAAATAGTTCAGCTTGGGACTCAATCACATAGGTAATAAGGCAAGACTCCCTGTAGGACTTCCAGCAGGAGGCCTTCAGCTGCCTTGCTGCTGGAACTTGCAACGCCCTGAGCCAGGTCTTCCTTCTGCAGCACCGAAGATCACTTCTGTCTTCTGCAGTTTTTCGGTTGCCGGAGAGCCACTCTTCCTTTTCTGTTTAGGGATGCTTTTGCTGCGGATCTCCCTTCGCTTCTCCTCTATATTCCCCTATTTAGCTCTCTATGCATCGTGTGTACTCTCTTTTCTTTTTGCACCAGTTCATATCAAGCACGACACTGTTTCCCGTGCAAGTGCGAAACCTGTTGGATTACCCGCTAAAAACAGGGAGAAGATTAAATAGAATCTTAGAAAAGATTTGACCGATTCTTAGCAAGATTCTCTCCTTGAATCCCGTGCGGGATCTTATCATCTAAACCGCCCAACAACCTGCAGCAACAACCTGCAGGTTTTTCTCAACAGAAACTGAATTCGGTTAGAGTTCGGTTCTGGGCGCTGCTTTGCCTGTGGTCGACCATGAGCTTGTCGCTGGTCGACAAAGAACAATGTCCAGACGGCTGGTCCTTCAGTCTGATGCTCTGTCTGTTCCGTGGTCGACAACGAGCAGACCTTTGGTTGACCACTGAAGTCTGTACAGCGGAAAAGTAACTGGTCGACCACCGAAGTCTGTACAGAGGAAAGTCTATACAGAGGAAAGTCTGTACAGAGTTGGATTCGCTTGTATTGCCTCGTGGTCGACAACGGGCAGGGCTCTGGTCGACAACCAGAGCGCGTACAGAGGAAACGTAGCTTGAACTATGTTTGGTTGGGTTCGTTGGTCGACAATGACTACCACTCTGGTCGACAAGAAACCTTGACAACTTCCTCTGATTTGTTGACTTCATTAGAACTTCAGTATACCTGAAATTACTTGAACTATCAGATTTGCATTGAATTAGTTAACCACATCTTTTGTCATCATCAAATTATCATGAGTCCATTACTTTATATTGAAGGAGCAATTAAACATATCCTTTGTCATCATCAAAACTAAAGGGATGCACAACAAAAAGTAGGAGTGAGCTAAACGCGCTCAGTAGATAACCACAAACAGGTTTACGTAATTAACCATTGATTTCCAATTTATATAAAATGCAGTAAATAAAGAATGACGATACGATAAAAGAAACAATGTAAAAGATATCTTGCAAGGTCAAGAAATATAACAATTTACCAAGTAATGAACAAGTAAAGTAACAGTAGATAATTTGGCCAGCAAGTATGTTACACATGTAACCAAGTAAATACGCACGAGTCAAGTAACAAGAGTTTGTCATAGACGTAACATGTCAAGTCAAGTATTCGGGTGCAATGCCTCACCCTGTCATAAACATCCCAATGGGCTCAATATCTTTTCGGGCGCTCTCCCCAGGACCAGACCGGGCCCTTATGATACGTTGGCATTTCATTTCAATTGGATCACCGATCCCCCGTCTAGACATAGTCAATTATGGCCAATATAATCAGATGAATTTCGGTCGGGTACAAGATGTAAAGGACGACACTCGCCTCCTTTGATTCAAGAGTATAACCACGATGAAAAACCCAAAACAAGGTAGTCGTACGGCAAACACCGGGCCGTACTCACATGAGTAACGAGTCACGGGGCCGAGAATGAACGGTTGACAGTAAGCCGTTCGAGAGAGAGAAGTAAGTTCCGAAGAATGAATATACGAACCATTCGGGTCGTATTTTAAGAAATACGGTTCAAGAGAATCCGTATTAAGCATAACGATAATATCTAATTATAAGATAATTTATGCAAAATAGTCACCGGGTTGCCAATAACAATTAAACCAACCAATTTCAGTTTAATGTCCATTGATCAATTCCGGGCTCAAATATGACCGAAGATTATCCAAGGGTAATCGGTCAATTAATCAAGTTAAAACAATAGTCATGATGTAACCGTAATTTACCACGGTAAAAATGTTCTACGGTAAAAATGTAAAGTTTACCGGATGGAGTGTCCGGCTAATTGGTCAAAGACTTGCCATAAGTCGGCCATTAATTTTCTGGTTTACAGTAATTTACAGAAATAACCTATGGTAAAGTTTAGCTATTTACCATACTTATTCAATTTATCCAAAGTTACAAGTGAATTTCAATGATTTTCACTTTAAACAATTTATCAAAATAGATATTGCAAATAACAGAAATTTATTCATGTCATTATCTGTTATTTATGTGGATTGTCAATTTTTACTAATTAACATTGTTAAATGGGTCAAATAGCAAAAAAAATCAATTTTCTGGAAGTTAAACGGATGACAGTGGGCCGTTAAACCTACTGGCTGTAAAACGGTTATCATTGGGCCGTTTTATACAAGGCGGGCGGTTCTAATTGGGCCGTTAATCCCTGTAACACGGGAACAGCGAAACAGAAGCATAAATCCGGCGTTTAAGGCTTCAATTCATGCATTTGAGTACGTAAATAAATGGAAAAGCATGGTTTCTACAAGCTAACATGATGCCCTTTCATTCCATTTATCAAATTCAAGGTTTGTGCCATGGTTACCTACCTTAACCGATGAAATAAGGAAAGATGAATGGGGAAGAAGATGAACAGTAGACTTGCAGAGCTTCTTCACAGCAGCAAGAACCCTTTTGTGTTTAAGAGATGTTTAAGGGGGCTTCCTCTACTTTTAGGTTTGGAAAAGGAGTGTTTAATCTTCACACACGGTTTGGTCAGAGCCGCAAAATCCTTTGCATTGTTGACAACGTGTTTCTGCCAACCAAAACACGGTTTCACGTGTTTCTCAAGGTAAGGTTAGCCTAATCTAAGCCTAATCCAAAAGATTAAGGAATGGTTAACTAAAACCTCAATTTAATATTACTAAATGATTTTTAATGAATTGGACCCAAAAGATAAAATTACTAATCAAGACATGCTCTTTCATAATATGATTTTTATGGAATTTTATCACGAGGTTTATTGTTAATCTCCCAATCTTAAGATTAAAATAATAATTTAACCCAATGTTCAACGGTTTAGTCGATAGAGAGAGTTTCTGATTTTTACCGATGAAACTTCAGAAGACAAAGTTGCTAAGAAAAATACCCTCTATCAGATGTGATTTTTACAGATTTTTCTAAGGTAGTTGTATTTTCGTATGAATAGTATTTTCCGCGTTTTTAAGTCAGGCTTAAATCACTGATTAAGCCATGTAAATGATTTTATTAGGGTCAAGTACAGAAGACCAAAGTGTTTACCATGGTCTTTACTAATTAACTACCATTTTTCAGAATTTTTATATGATAGTCAAAAATTTTACTATTTACTATTTACCACAGTCACTATTCAACATTTACTATTTACGAAATTTAATATTTGTACAGAAACTCGGGGTCTTACAGTGCCAGATGAAGAGGGACAATCTCGCGCTACTCCTGAGCGAGGAAGATGATAACCACGTATGCTTTTAGTATGAACTGCAAGAAGGGAAACAAATTAGAGGTGCCCAGGGATGAATCCCCGGGGAAAACCCTCCGATGCTTAAGTCAGCAAGTGTAGTAGAGCACTGGTGCGAAGGGATGAGGTAGGAGAGAGAGGGGGACGCGAGATCCCTCTCCACCAAAAGGTGAAGTGGTTCCTGCTCAGGGTATTTGGCTTATGGCCTATGGCTTACCTCTCCGCAGTAGTGCTTTTCTGGCTTAAATAGTGGCTCATTGAGTGAATGATCCCAGTGAGCCGAGGAGTTTCAAGGGGGGTTACGTCCTTCTTGTAGGCTCTTTATAGCGCGCGGACTCTTGGTTTCCCCTATCCCCTTGAGCTCCCAGCTTTTAAGGGACGCGTAACGATCGTACAGATAAGCTTCCATCAGTTGGCCCGAGCAAGAGGCACTGGCCCAGGAGAGGTCTCTCGAGCAATAAGTGCGTGGTCGGGCCAGGGAATAATGGGCTCCGAAGGAGTTTTCCCGATCGAACTGATGCTTGGACTTCCCAACTCAAAGGCCACCTAGGAAGTGCTTGTTCCGAGTGAGTTATTAGGCTTATATTGAGTGGGCTCTAGGGCTGTCACTTCAAGGAGTTGGGCCTCATTGGGTCAGGTCGGACCTTGTTTGGCCTCTCCATCCGGGCGGTTAGATTTCCCCTCTCCAATATCCAAAGTGGGTTGCATCTGTTCCTCAATAGGTATGTCCCCTTGTACAATAGTTATGTCCCCCTTTACATCCTCTTTAGGGTCTGCCTCAAGTGGCACAGTATGTAACGTCCCGAATTTTTTGGATATTTATCGGATTAGGATCCGTGGATTTCGGATCGCTATTGTGGGTCCCGGATTGAGTTTTGCGATTTACGTGTGTTTTTACCTGTCGGACCTTCGGAACCCGTGTAGGGTGAACCGTTGCATTTTCCGACTCCGGGACGTTACCACTGCGTTGTGCATTTTTCGAGGATCGTGGGGAGTATTTTTTTCCTATTTTTGGTATTTTTTAGATTTTTCTATATGCTTAACCCCCCTCTCTCTCCTCTCATTTGTCTCACTCTCTCCCTCTCTCTTCTCTCATGCTCTCTCTTCTCACCCTCTCCTCTCCGGCGACCGACGGAGTGAGGCAGGGGTGAGGCGGGAAGACGCGGGCAAGGAGGACGGCGAGGATGGGTGGAGGATTGAGAGACGGAGGCGCGGTGAAGCTCGGTAGCGAGTTCGGGGTGCCGCGACGTTCGTGCGGCGTTTTCTTCGTGGATCAGCGTCTCCGGTGCGCGGAATCTTCGGTGGCTGTAGGGGGATGGTTCCCTAACCTACGTACTTCTTTTCTCGCGAGTTTGGTAGGCCGTGGCGAGTCGAGCTGGTTTATTTTCTTGTTTTGGGAAAATGCATGATTTTTGGGTGTGAGCCGGTTTTCGCGATTCGATGAGGTTTTCGGGATTTACATGGGTCCTCTCGATGCTAGAGAGGTTGGAGAATGTTTTCCCCTTCACATGGGTGTGAATGGGGTGTGGAATGGGTTTTCCCGCGGTTTCTACCGTTTTCGGGCGCGGATTGAGAACGTGACCATCATAGTGGTCACGTTCTTCGAGAAGGTGTCGTATCGCGACGCTACGTTCATCGGGGAAGATGAACAGTGAGGTGGTTAGGGTCGTGCCATGTTGACCAGGCGTGACCATGTCGCGCATGTCATCTCTGTCGCGTCAACGTGTTGACGCGCATGGGGGACCCAACGCGTCAACGGATGATCGCACTCTGTTGACCAAGCGCGTCAACGGTCAACATCGTGTCGTGCCTAGGGTTTCAGCCGCGTTAATCATGGATCGCGGCAGTCATCCCTGTCGTGTTCATGGAGAACGTGCTCGAGCCTTGCGCCGCGTTCATTAACGCGCCCTGAGTGGTGTGCGCGTTAATGAAGGCACTCAGGGCGAGTTAACGTAGGCGACCTGTTTTGTGGGCCAAAGCAGGGGAAGCCACTGGGCGTGCTTCCCTTGGCCCATGTGAGTCCCAGACACCCTTTGGGTACCGAAATCATGTTCTTGGGTGTCTGGAAGTATCGTGTTACCTCGATTAACGTGTCCATGGGTTTGGAGGGTCCGGGTGACCCCATGTGTTCCGGACTTCCGTGTTCTTACTAGATCGAGTCACTGTGTGTCGGTATGAGTGCAGTGGGGCTTCCCCGTATGTCGTGAGTTTCTCCAGAAGGTGGTTTCCGAGTGGACCATGTGTGTGGCCTTGAACTGTGGGTCCAGTTAACCATCCTGGGGCTAGAGGTTTCCTGTGCGTCCCTTGGATAGGGAATTGTCTCGGCAGCTTGGGAGCTGTCTCCGTATTCATGCTACTGTGGTTTCAGACCTAGGGACTAAGCTAGATTAACGGCAATGCACTGTTGTGTGCGACGGTCTTGGCCCCGAGTCTTGTGACTCAAGGACCGTTGGGTTCATTAGGTCAAGTGGACATCCAGAGTATGGTGGCGTCATGCTGCCTGTTACTCCGTGTTACTCGCAATGGGTGCATGTGTGACTTTATGTGTTCACGTTGAGTGACATGTCACTAGACGTAGCTTTCCTGCGCACGCGTGTGCGAACCCACTTGGGAGTGGTCGAGATCGTGACCCGAGTGAGACGGTTTTTAGGCTGGTTACCATAGGGCCCGTTGCCTTTGCAGCCTGAGTCCGGCTGGGGGGAAAACTAGTTAGAGGACCTGACCTAGAGCAGATGGACTGTGTGTGCACACGTAGTTGGGGGTAGAGGACACGTGCTGACGAGCGCGACCCCAGCTAGTCCTTGTTCTGTGTTTCTGGTTGGTGTGCGGTGTCTCGGTCTCCACCTGGTGCGTCGTAGAGAGACACCTGAGGCTGCGGACTAAGTCGTCAGTGGATGCATCCGGCCTTGCTTCTAGTGGGCAGTGCTCCCGTCACGTGACGTGAGTTTTCTCGTGAGTCGAGTTCCGCTTCACGTCTGCGAGACTATTGGCACTCAAATATATCCAACGGTGATCAATCCTTAAAGACAAATGATGCGGCTTATTGAAGCACAGAAGCCTTAAGGGATCAATACAGTGAAGCCTTCTCAAGCTCTCAGAGCCTCAGGTCACCCAGTATAAACGTCGGGGACTTTACGTCAGGAGGATCGAGAAGAATACACCACAAGCGGGCATTATCGTCAGGACTGCCCAATGAATCGGTATTGACTCAGTCGTACCACGTGGATAATGTCTATCGTCAGACCAAGGACGAGCATGCACCCATCGTCCAACCAAGGACGAGAACATATCCGCCGTCTGACCAAGGACGAGGATGTACCCGTCGTCCAACCAACGACGAGCGGGTATCCATTGTCCGACCAAGGACATGGGTATACCTGGCGGCACGCCGCCTGAATGAAAGATCCTCCCCAGGTGAGAGAATGCCCTTGGCCCTTCGGAACAAGGGACCGAAGGCCCCGTCAGTAGAAGACCCCGATTACCCAGCTTGGGTACAGCTTCTCAGCATATTGGGTCCGTTAGTGACCAAATGACCGTCTGGTCAAGGCGAAAGCACCCCGGGTAGCATATCATTCCCCGTGAAAGCTACCAATGCAAGCTGAGCCGAGCCAGCAGCACAAACCATTGTGTTGAAAGCCATGTCAGCAGAAAACCCGCGTGTCCGAACTGAAGGTGCACGAGTTCCGAAAGCGGCCGTTCAGTGGCCTGGGAGCTTCGCCAATATCTCCCCCTTATGGTTTGGCAAGAGCACGGAGACGTGAAGAATCACAGCGACTCTCGGAGTCAGTCTGGGGCCCGCTGTCAGACTCGTGTCAAGCAAACGCCACAGGATGACTCAAAACCGGCGCGCCCCCTTAATCTGGCGCACCCTGCTCGGCTGCTAATCCGGCGGGCTAATCACATCCTCTTCCAACGTGCTAAACCCGCACCGTATGAAGCTCGGTCGGGGGTTGGTTATATAAAGGGCCCTGTGGTCGAATGAAAAGAAGATAGAGAGGAAGAAACAGGGAGAGAGATAGAAGAACGGGGAGCGAATAGAAAGAATAGAGAGATAGAAAGAAAAGAGCACTTTCTCCTCGAGATCGAGCTGGAGCGCCACCCATTTTCGTCTGCCCATCTGAAGCGGCCCGTTGCCGAAGAAGAAGAACCCGTCTACGGCACTCTGTTTCTACAAGTGGGTTCCGATGATCTTCCGTCTGACCCACTCCTGCTACTGCTATTCTTCCGTAAACCCTACGAATGTATGAGGTCGAGGGGGGCGATGATATGAGCTCCCCCCCTCTTCTTTCTTTATTTTTCTTTCTTTCACGGCTTGGGTTTTCCTTCTGTCTTCCCTTTCTCTGCAACCAGGGTTTCATCCCTGTTTTTGTAGCCATCGGCCGGTCTCGAGCGACAACGCCGAGCCGCAGCCACATGTAGTGCCCCCTGTAATTCCTCCCTTGTGGGTTGAATGAATGAATAGATGCACCTCCGAAGCTTCCTTTCTCATGTGGTCGTATTTCATTTCATCTCTATTCCGTGTGTGATCTTTCAGTTTTCTTCACAGCCGAACACGCCCCATTGTTTCTCGGGGCAACATTGATAATCCCCTCCCTGGGGTTCTTACTGTCATGTAGATAGTATCGAATGTTCAATAGGCCCAGGTGTTCTCTCCCGACTGGAGGAATGCATATGAGTGCACTATCCTTCGCCCCCGGAGGTGACTCCTCAATACTTCCATGTTCGTGGTTCAGGGCTAGGAGAAGGTCCATCTCTGCAATCTGTGTGCCGTATTTGTTCGTATTGCGAACGCTGTCGAACTATTTGACTGTTTGCCCCCTCTAGAATCTCAGTCCGCTGGCTAACCTTCGGGTCTTCAGTCTGCCCTGTCAACTTCCCTTTCAGCCTGTTTCCTCGATGCATATATATGCATATGATCATTTGCGGTCTACACTTCAATCAAAGGCATTCCGACGATGATTGCATTTGGTGATTTGTCCCCTCGAAGAACCTACTGCCCGGGGAGGGGAATATTCCCCATCAGTATTCTCAATCACTATTGGACCATAGGGTCATATCTCTTAATGATATGAACCCTATGAACCATCAGGTGAGCATCAACAGGGCCTTAGCCCGACATTAAACCCACCTTCTCTTGGGAGTGGTGGTGACTGTGGGAAGGTAACCTCTCGTAGGCTGGCCCTCGAGGTACTTTCTCGTATCAGTCATCCCTTAATGATATTTTGACTCGTAGAGATGAATGCCCCTAGTAGGCTAGCCCTCGGGGTCTTTTCCCTCTATTGAAGTCCGCCAATCACCGCTTGGCATTCCCGGCCTTAAGGAGCGTACCCCAGCATTATGGGACTGTCTCCACTTCGCCCCCGCAACCCTCCAAGCATGGGGAGGTGCTGCCCAAATTTTGACTGATGACTTGGTTTGAATTACAATGGATATGCACTAATAAAGTTCATTGTAGACTATGCTTGAGTAGGAACCTCGCATAAGGCTGGACTTATTTTGTTTGTAGTGTATCTGGGACTTAAATAAGTCTTCTAATCTTCTAAAATAACACCAAAGTTTTAAGAAACTTGCCTGGCATTTCATTAGAACACAAACGGCCTAAAATTACCCTAATCCGGAGCGGTCCTAATCTGGCGCGCCAATTTCCGGTGCGACCCCCCCCCCCCGTGCCGTTTTTTACCCCACACTCATCATTCAATTAGTCCTCTTTGGCCTCCACCCAGCGCGCCCAGGGAGCGCCGTTTTAGCTTCCAAGTTGGCACCGCGCTGTTTTAAGCTCAACCAGCCACCGCGCCGTTTTAAGCTAATCACACTTATATATGAATCATCCTCCTGTGCACCTAATTGATTGTGTGTCAACTCTTTACGCTTAATGTTATAGTCCTAACTGATTCAATAAACCTAGTCAACTAAACGAATAACAAGGGATTTCAACACCTCCAACTATATTGAGCATCTATTTTGAAAGCATGAACATGCATCTGCATTGGCATACATTGCCACCTAAATGAGCATAATTGAACCCCTAATCATGTAAATAAACCAATTAACAATCCCGTTGCATTTTATGCGAACGGTCCATCAAACGACCTCGCCTCACCGCATCCAATTTGTGCATTTAGTCAGTATTTCCTATGCCTTCGTATCATCCCTCGAGGCATTCTCTCTTGGCAATTAATCAAGGGTTGTCCTCTTTCTTAGAGGATGTAATTAACGTCATGACCTTTATGGTATGACGGACTCCGGGTCCCGACATGAACATCATAATCGACTGACCAAGTCAGATCGAGCGCATAATAAAACTTGTCACGTATGTGACTGGCACGCCGAACAAGATATTTTTTTTATCTTCCAAACGAAATCTGGTCCCCACAGAGACGTGGTGTTGCGTGGAGTTTCGAGTGTTTTCCCGATGTCGAGGTCTAGGGGTTCCAATGAGTATCACCGAGGGCTTCTCACTAGACGGCGTAGATTTCACGACGGAGAGGTCATGACTGTGTTCCAGACTGCGTGGTTCCGGTGTGGGCCTTTGTCTCTGAGGACAGGCCTCTACGACAGAGGTGTCGTATGTTGAGTCTCCAGATGATTTTGATGATATCAAAACCCCGAAATTACAAATGGGTTGATTAATTGATTGAACTTCTCCAAATGAGAGCGAAACCCAAATGCATGAATTGTTTGAGAGTCAAACAAGCTCATTTTATATGTATTCTTGTGCAAACATAAGTCTTCAAATGATCGAATATGTTTCATGGACTGAACCATGCTATTTTTCAGAATTCCCAGATTTCGGTCAACCTAAAGGCACAGAGCGGTCGACCTAATTTTCCAGGGATCTCAAATTTATAGTTTTTTACAGTAGCGGTCGACCACCCAGCAAGGATCGGTCGACTGATATTCCCAAAATTGATAGACTCCGTTTCTGTAAAATTCCGGTCGACCGCCCCTACCTCCGGTCGACCGCCAGTCTCGAAAGCCCTTATTGTTGACTTTGTATTCTCAACGTGGGAAGTCCCTCTTCTTGGATTTGTTTAATCCCAAAGCCACCAAACTTTCCATGATTTGTGGATCGGGTTCCTGCCATGTCTCTTGACAATTCAAGAGTTATAAAAACATCTCCTTGGGGCAAGAAACCCTAATGAACCAAGGAGGCTTAAGGAGGCTATCAAGGGGAGAGAAGAGTGCTGCTACTGTAGCCGTGAACAGTACTCCGGGAAGAAAGTTCTTCATCCATCTTCAAGTGATCCTAGCCACATCTGGAGAAGATCAACCCCAAGCCAAGTGGAGATCAATCTACATCCAAAATATTCTTCATCAACTAAGGGGGAGCTTGAATCTGAAGTTTTTACTTTGTGTCTTCCATTCGATTTCTATTTCAGATTCAAGTGTGTGTTCTTGTAATATCTGAATACTTGTGTGTGTGTGGATCTACGCAGATCTGTGTGTGTGTGTGTGTGTGTGTGTGTGTGTGTGTGTGTGTGTGTGTGTGTGTGTGTGTGTCTATTTCTTCACATTTCCTTGTGATTCGGTGCTTGTGCATCTTCGTGGGAGTTCTGAACTATTACCACTGGCAAGACCTGTACCGACATCAACTATTGCCATTGCACAAAAAGGCAAGGCAGCAAAACAACGCCAGGCGCCAAAAGAAGCGAACGCCCTTGATATCAAGGCATTTGAATAGCAAAAAGACAAAGGCAAGAAGGCAGCTGCCTCTCAGCCCGCTAAAGCCGAAGACGGCAAAGAGGGTCCCTTGCTCCGGAACAAGATGAAGAATGCCTACTCTTTCCCAAAGGAGAAGACCAAGATCTTATTTGACTGGGTTACCCAGTATGATAAGGTCACCTTGCCTGAGCCAAAGAGGCCGGAGGACCTGAAGAGAAGAGACAGCCCAAGATTTTTCCCTTACCACCAGATGCTGGGACATCCGATTGAAGACTGTTATGTTTTCAAGGATATTATCGAAGGCATGGTGAAGAAAGAAGAGATAGATTTGGGGGAGTATAAGGTCGACCCTCCACAACCGTACGAGGCGCCTTTGAGAAGAGCCGCGGTTAACATGGTCTCTCTATATCAGGCATTGCCTGAGGAGACCGCGGAAGCCAGCACTCGACATACTTATGAAGCCTGTTTTCTGGCCCCAATGAAAGAACAAGAGGGATGGCAGCAAGTCCCTCCAAAAACCAAGAAGAAGGGCACGTCACGCCCAATAGTGGGGTCACATATTCGTGGCATCACACCATGACCCCCTCTGCCAGTGGCAACACCTGTGTGGACCAATCCACATGCAGTTATTAGAATACCTACCCACAACCGAAGGAGGCAGACTCCATTGCCAGTGGTCAAGAAGATTAGTCCAGAAGCCCGGTGGCTACAAGACTACATAAATGGGCTAGATGAATATGTACCTGAACTAGAGCCTTTATTGGTATGGGATTATGTCCCGTGGCAGGAACTAGAATAGCTTTCACTGAAGCAGGAAGAGGAAGCTGACAAAGCATCAGAAAGGGATGGCGGCATGTTCTGGGGGCAGGCATCCACCGAAGAAAAGAAAAGAAGACGAAGAAAGAAAAGAAGGGCCAGAAAGGCTGCAAAGGGTATAGTCCTTTCTTGTAACACCCTCTCTGCTCTATTCAATTTGCCTGGTGAGGAGGATGAGGAAGAGATATGCTTCTCACCCACCGCCAAGGAAGGTCAGGCCGAAGCCGCAACTGCTACACATGCAACCCGGTCAGGCCAAAGATGGGGGCATCAGCCGCCCGCCAACCATAATATTATCTTACGGGGGAACATCCCTATAAGATACCCCCGCCGGAGGTCAGGGGAGTCCAGATCCCTCCTTCGTTAGGCCTGTACAAACAGAATGGGGGCAGCATTGCCACCCCTTCCTTCCTGGAGTTCCTGAAGATGTCAAAAGGGAAGCAGCCATGCTAGGATGCTGAACCAGCAACTGGGGGCACTCACCCGTAGCTCCAACAATCTGCCGAATTGCCAGATAAAGAAGAAGCTTGCCCGATGGCAGCTGATGAAGGACAGCAGGGAGACGACCCCAAGCAGAAGGGTGCGGCCTCAGAGTCCGATGAACCAGGCCCATCAGGGGCCACAGTTCAAGACTCTCCCAAGCACAGGTGGGCAGAAGAAATGAAGCTATCCAATGTCCGAGTAGGAAGCCGGGTAGTCAAGCTATTGAAAAAGCTCCCGATGAGATTCACCATCTGGGAAATCCTCTCTCTGAGTTAAGAGACCCGACATGCGATCATTACTGCTCTACAAACGCCTGCTCAATATGAGACATGTCTGGCTGAAGCTCTACTGGAGGCCAATGTGACCTTCACTCAAGAAGACATGCTGCTCCCCACTACCAGCCACAACAGGCCATTGTATATGAGAGGACATCTGAATGGCAGGGAGTTGAACAGAATCCTGGTGGATCCCGGGGTGATTGTCAATATCCTGCCCTACAAGATATATGAGAGGCACTACTTCAATGTGCGTCTCCAAACAGTTGGAGATATGCATATCACCGGCTTCAACCAAAAGTGTGAGGTGTCGCTAGGAGTAGCGGAATTCACACTCACTCTGGCGGACTTTATTACGAAGGTGCAGTTTCATGTCATCGATTCCCGCACTTCGTACAAGGTGCTTCTTGGCCGACCTTGGCTACATGAGAACATGGTGGTGCCTTCTACGCTCCACCAATGCATCAAATACAACCTGGAAGGGAAGGAGGAAAGAGTATTCACTGATCTCCACCCATTTGAAGTGTTCGAGTGTCACTTGACGGACGCCCCTCTATATGCAGAACGGTCGCAGAAGACCTCTGAAGCCAAGGCCTCTTCCGGCACATTAAAAGCACCTCCGGCACTGACTGGTTCCCTCCGTCGCCGCGTGGGTATCTTAATCCCAAGACGGTCTCACACATCACCGTCACCGGGAACGTGGGTAGGGTAGCACCTCCTGCCATCTACCCCGAAGCTAATGAAGCCAAGGTCGACCAATAGCATGGCCACATCGGGATCCCGGAAGGCCTCACCAAGCCAATTCTTGGTCTCGATAATATCACTGTCGAACCTTTCAAGGCTTGGGAGGTGGCGCAGATAGATGGCCCTGGTAGCTTGTTCTACACAGCTGAGGAGCACCCTACACAGGAGGATATTGATTGTCATCTGCCTGAAGATATAGAAAACCCGTCAGTTCCTGTACAGGGGTTGGCATTTGTAACAAATCGAATGGCCAGGATGTTCCAGAAGCAGCACATCCCCTCTGGCCAGCCTCGCAAGAAGAAAGAAGCATTCCAGAAGCTGTGGTATCCCCCAAACCTGGATAAAGAAATGAGATGTGTCTCTCAACACCCAGGGTTAGGCTTCACCCTCGAGGAATACTATTACAGTGGATGCTATGAGGTGGACACCATTTCCGCTTTCTACCCAACTGAGCGTAACTCCCTAGGGGCAACTTTTGATGAACACCCAGCAGAAGCTGAATACACTGAACCAGCTCAACTAAGAAACCCGGAATCAGAGGCCATATTCCCCTACCGGTGCTGGGAGCAGGTCTACCCCGAAGAAGCGGCTCTTCAAGCCAAATTCGACACGGCTAGCAGTAGTGAAGCTGAAGATACCAAAGAAGTAGGGCTACCTCCCTCCAGTGACCCTCCTCTGATGATGACGTCGGCGCTTCTCGAACAAATCAGGGAAGTTTCTTCCAAGCCTGATCAAGAGATGAATGCTGCTAGAAAAGAAAAAGATACCTCCACTGAAGATATGGTAATCCAAGAGGGTGGGACCTTCCCACCTCGTACCATGGAGCTACAGTGCTACTCTGGTTCAATGACAAACAACCACTAGTCCTTAGCGACTGCAAGCCCGTCAGCAGGGGATGGGGCAATCGACTTACCCCTTGGTATTACAACTGATGTGGACTTGCTGGCAGAGCAATTCATACAACCATTGCCTGCCGAGCCAGAGGTTCCTGACGAAGCTCAGATGAGGCAGTATGAAGAGATCGAGGTCCTCGACCTCAAAGATGATATACCCGACTTTGTCGACCTCCAGTCGGCACCCCCGGAGATAGAAGACGGGGGCCAAGCCACGGTCGATGAACTGATAGAAGTTAACTTGGGAGACGAGGATGACCCCAGGCCGACCTTCCTCAGTGCCCAGTTATCTACTGAAGAACAGAGGCTATACATCCAGCTACTACAAGAATATCGAGATTGCTTCGCCTAGACCTACAAGGAAATGCCAGGACTGAGCCCTGCAATTTCACAACATGAGCTAGCAATAAGCCCAGAAGCCGAACCGGTGAAGCAACCGCCGCGACGCATGAGGCCAGAGCTCATCACTCAAATCTGCAAAGAAGTTGACAAGCTCATTGATGTGGGCTTTGTCGAAGAAAATCAATATACCACGTGGCTGGCTAACATCGTGCCCATGAAGAAGAAGAATGGACAGATCCAGATATGTGTTGACTTCCGAGATCTGAATAAAGTCTGCCCCAAAGATGACTTTCCGGTGCCAATAACGGAGGTCATGATAGATGCAACACCCGGCCATGAGGCCCTATCATTCATGGATGGGTCATCCGGCTACAACCAAATATGGATCGCGAAACATGACCGGGTCCACACTGCCTTCCGAACCCCCAAAGGTATTTATCATTACAAGAGAATGCCATTCGGATTGAAGAACGCCGGCGCAACTTATCAGCGGACGATGACTAGAATATTTGATGAGCTGCTTTACCATAAGGTCGAGTGCTGCATAGATGACATGGTAGTCAAAACTAGAAAAAAAGAAGACCACCTGTAGAACCTCCGAGTTATCTTTCAGAGGTTAAGGCAGTGAATTGAAGATGAACCCTATGAAGTGTGCGTTCGGAGTATCGAGCGGAAGGTTCTTGGGTTTCATTGTCAGATATCGGGGGATTGAGATAGACCCCACAAAGATCAAAGCAATCTAAGAGCTACCTCCGCCAAGGAACCTCTCTGAGCTGAGATCTCTACAGGGTCGCCTGGCATATATTCGACGGTTCATATCCAACTTGTCGGGACGATGCCACCCCTTTCATAAGTTGATGATGAAAGATGTTCCTTTCTATTGGGATGAAGAATGCCAGACAGCCTTTGACAAGCTGAAGGATTATCTGAAGACTCCTCCAATGTTGGGTGCGCCGGTGAAAGGAAGGTCACTGGTCCTCTACATAGCAGCCACGCACAATTCCCTGGGGCCAATGCTAGCCCAGAACAATGAAGAAGGGAAAGAACAAGCCCTCTACTACCTCAGTCGAAGAATGGTCAGAACTGAGGAGAGGTACACCTATATCGAGAAGATCTGCCTGGCACTGGTCTTCGCGGTCAAGAAGCTTCGACACTATATGCTGTCGCATGAAGTTAAGCTGATTTCCAAGGATGATCCACTTAAATATATCATGTCTCAACCGGCACTCAAAGGCCGTCTAGGCAAATGGGCGGTGATTCTTATGGAGTATGATATCTCTTACGTGCCGCAAAGGGCCGTTAAAGGCCAAGCCATCGCGGACTTCTTCGCTGAGCACCCAGTACCTAATGATTGTCTGCTAGAGCCAGAGCTTTCTGAAGATGAGACCCTGGAAGCCAGCCGAGTGCAGCCCTCCTTGTGGCAGCCATACTTTGACGGCGCATCCAGAATTGACACTTCAGCAATTGGATCAGCCAGGGTCAGGGCGGGGGCAAGCATAGTCCTGAAATCTCCAGAAGGAGAAGTCATATATACATCATGTTCAATAAACAAGCCTTGCACAAACAATGAAGTAGAATATGAAGCCCTCATAATTGGGCTACATATTGCTCTGTCCATGGGAATTCAGATGCTTGAAGCATTCAGGGATTCTATGCTAGTAATAAAACAGCTGGAAGGAGAGTTCAACGTGCGGAAATAGGAACTCCTTCTTTATTATCATCTGGCACTCCGTCTAATGACAAGATTCTATTTCATTAGCATCAAGCACATCAATCGAGGACAGAATGCCCAAGCAGATGCCCTCGCAAATCTGGCCAGTTCTTTGGCAATCCCGCCAGATACAAGATTGAATATAACAGTAATCAACAGATAGCAGGTCCCCAGTGTGACTGAAACCCTAGCAGATGAACAAGCAAACGAAGTGGCAGCTGTAGAAGAGATGCAGCAGTCCGATTGGCGGGAGCACCTCCTACGTTGGTTTCAACACCAATAGCTCTCGAAAGAAAAAGAACAAAGAATGAAGCTTCTAAGAGTCAAAGACTCTTATGAAATGAGGAACGGAACGTTGTTTCGAATAATGGTGGATGCCCGAAAGAAGATCTTACTTCGCTGCTTATCTCTAGTGGAAGCCGGGCAAGTAATGCAAGAAGTCCATGCCGGGTCAGCCGGGGCACACTAGGCCGGTCCGAAAATGAAAATTGAAGTAAAGAAACTGGGCTACTATTGGCCATCTGTGTTTGACAATTGCTGCAAGTTTTCCAAGGCTTGCCAGAAGTGTCAAGAACATGCCACTGTGTCAAGAAGACCACCGGTGCCACTGCATCCTACCATACCAAGTTGGCCGTTTGCTCAATGGGGTACGGATGTGGTAGGGCCGCTACCAGCATCTTCATCAGGATGCAAGTATATCTTAGCAGCTACAGACTACTTCTCCAGATGGGCAGAGGCAATAGCACTAAGAGAAGTGACGGGAGAACTGGTCGCCAGATTCTTCCGGCAGAATATAATATTCTGGTTTGGAGTACCCAGCCGAATCATCTCTGACAATGGCAGTCACTTCAAGAATCAGAAGGTGTACAGACTGGCCAACAAATACAAGATTGATTGCAGAGCATCCTCCCCCTAATACCCTCAAGCCAATGGACTTGCAGAAGCCTTCAATAAGACGCTATGCACCCTGCTGGTAAAGACTGTCAAGGCTAACAAAATAGACTGGGAAGAAAAGATGTACAAAGCACTTTGGGCTCACCGCATAGTCTACAAAACCCCGACCAGCTGTTCACCATTCTCCCTCGTATATGGGTCCGAGGCTGTGGTGCCGATTGAGTTGGAAGTCCCCTCACTGCGAGTTGCCATCCAGCATAGTTTGGTTAGCGGCGAACAAACCAACATAGAAAGAAGACTGGAGGATCTTGCCGAGCTCGAAGGAAAGCGCCTCCATGCGCAACAAAATATCCAACTCTACCAAGCTCGCATGGCCCGTGCTTTCGATAAGCTGGTCAAGGGTCGAGAATTCAAGAAAGGTGACCTGGTAATGGTTAAAAGAAGAGAGGTGATGGCCTCCAACCCCAAAGGGAAGTTGGTTGAAAACTGGGTCAGACCATATATCGTCCGCCGGGTGTATGAAGGGGGTGCGTACGTCCTCGTAGATCACAAAGGAGTCATCCAGTTCTCTCCCCTTAATGGAAAACATATGAAGTTATATCACACAGCTCAACCGGCATTCCCGGAATGATCGAGACCTACCTCGGCTTAGTGGCACTCTGCCCTGGTCGAGCCCTACCTACCTTGGTCTAGTGGCACTCCGCCCTGGCCGAGCTCTACCTACCTTAGTCTAGTGGCACTCCGCCCTGATTGAGTCTTACCTACCTTGGCCTAGTGGCATTCCGCCCTGGCCGAGCTCTACCTACCTTAGTCTAGTGGCACTCCGCCCTGACTGAGTCTTACCTACCTTGGCCTAGTGGCACTCCACCCTGGCCGAGCTCTACCCTCCTTGGTCTAGTGGCACTCCACCTTGGCCGAGCCCTAAAGAAATATATAAATAAATAATAAGTAAATAAAAAATATATATGAGTAATGATATATAATACAACATCGCCACTGCGGGCCTTACGTCCGAATCGGCATAAAATCTATCCTTTGCATTGGCATTACCTTCTTACTAATGAATAAATCCCTTTTCCGGTGCAAGACTTCGTGTCCCAACCGACCCTTGCAAATATCGCCATTACGGGTCTTACACCCGAATCGGCATAAAATCTATCCTTTGCGTTAGCATTACCTTCTTGCTAACGAATAAACCCATTTTCCGGCGCAAGACTTTGTGTCCTAGCCGACTCTTCTACAACATCGCCATTGCGGGCCTTATGCCGATTCCTTTGTGTTGGCATTACCTTCTTGCCAATGAATAAACCCCTGTTGTCAGCAAAAGACTCTGCGTCTTAGCTGACCCTCACATAATATCACCACTACGGGTCTTACGCCCGGATTGGTTAAAGATCCTCCTTTGCGATGGCATTGTTCCTCTACCAATGAATAAACTGCCCTTACTGGCGTAAGACCATGTGTCTCGGTCAATAGCTATGTGCCATCACCAAGGGTCTAACATCACATGTTGACCTATCAGCATATTCATGTCAGATGAACTGAACAAAGAAAAAAGAAAGAAAAGATAGGGGCTTAAAATAGAGGTGCCCCGCCGGCCTTGCTCCTACACTAGGACAAGGGCAAAAAATGGCTATAACCCGGCTGTGGCGAAAACCCGAAAGGGCGCCGCAGGCAAAATCGGGTACCCCGTCACGTGAAAACTCGAAAGGGCGCGTGGGTAAAAGCAAGAGGGGGCTGGCTTCGGCGAAAACCCGAAAGGGCGCTTAAGCCAGTAATGTGGTAATTTAAAGTTCCTCTTCACCCTCATCCTAATGAAACTCCAAAAGGAACGATCACCATAAGTCCCACTGGAGACCTTTTTCCTCAACACCCTTCGACCCTTGTCATCATCGGCAAGATCGGTCCCCATCCTTGCGACCCTTGCCATCATCGGTAAGATCGGTCGGCATTTTCCTTTAACTTGGACCTTCTGTCCTCATTAATAACTAAACATATCTCTTGCTTCGGTATTTAACCAATGTCGATGAATAAACTTGTGTTCAGCCCTTGCCATCATCGGCAAGATCGGTCAACATTTTCCCTTAACTTGGACCTTACGTCCTCATTAATAAACCTATCCTTTGCTACAGCATTCGTCCAATGCCAATAAACAACCTACTTCTGACCCTTGTCACCATCGGCAAGATTAGTCAACCTCCTTGTGACCCTTGTCATCACCGGTAAGATCGGGCGACCTACTTTTGACCCTTGTCATCATCGATAAGACCGGTCAACCTTCTTGCGACCCTTGTCATCATCGACAAGATCGGTCGACCTACTTCTGACCCTTGTCACCATCGGTAAGATCGGTCGACCTACTTCTGACCCTTGTCACCATCGGTAAGATCGGTCAACCTCCTTGCGACCCTTGTCATCATCGGCAAGACCGGTCAACCTCCTTGCGACCCTTGTCATCATCGGCAAGATCGATCGACCTACTTCTGACCCTTGTCACCATCGAAAAGATCGGTCAACCTCCTTACGACCCTTGTCATCATCGGTAAGATCGGTCGACTTACTTCTGACCCTTGTCACCATCGGCAAGATCGGTCAACCTCCTTGCGACCCTTGTCTTCATCGGCAAGATCGGTCAACCTCCTTGCGGCCCTTGTCATCATCGGCAAGATCGGTTGACCCCCTTCTGACCCTTGTCATCATCGACAAGACCGGTCAACCTCCTTACAACCCTTGTCATCATCGGTAAGATCGGTCGACCTACTTCTGACCCTTGTCACCATCGGCAAGATCGGTCAACCTCCTTGCGACCCTTGTCATCATCGGCAAGATCGGTCGACCTACTTATGACCCTTGTCATCATCGGCAAGATCGGTCGACCTACTTCTGACCCTTGTCACCATCGGCAAGATCGGTCAACCTCCTTGCGACCCTTGTCATCATCGACAAGATCGATCAACCTACTTCTGACCCTTGTCACCATCGACAAGATCGGTCAACCTCCTTACGACCCTTGTCATCATCGGCAAGATCGGTCGACCCCCTTCTGACCCTTGTCACCATCGGCAAGATCGGTCAACCTCCTTGCGACCCTTGTCATCATCGGCAAGATCGGTCGACCTAATTTTTACCCTTGTCATCATCGCCAGGATCGGTCAACCTCCTTGCGACCCTGGATGTCATCAGCAAGATCAGTCGACTCTTCCCTTAACTTGGACCTTTCATCCTCGTTAAGGAATAAACCTCCTTTGCCTAGACATTTAGCCAATGTCAATGAACAAGCCAGTGTTCGACCCTTGTCATCATCGGCAAGATTGGTCGACATTTCCCTTAACCCGGACCTTACCCACCTTCGCTTCGGCATCTACCCAACGTCGATGAATGAGTTACTATTGACCCTTGTCACCATCGACAAGACCGGTCAACGTTTCCCTTAGTTTGGACCTTACGTCCGTGTGTATGGGCAAACCTCCCTTTCCCATCAACCTTTGCCACTTTCGGCAAGGTCTACAAATAAATCCCTAGTTCTACCCTCCGGCCCTTAGCGGTCCGTAAACCTCTCTCCTTGTTCCCCGGTGTTTGGCCTAAGCAGATCAGTGGTCCCGAGGAGAAGTTGCGTTGCGGTGGAGCGAACCCCTCGCCCCTTCCCTGAATGTGTGAGCGCTCTCCTGCCTTAGCAACTGACATACACCGGGCTAAATGAATTGATTCAGCAAGCAGATGTGCAAAATAAGGAACGAAAGTTTCCATTCAAACACAAAAGAGAAATACATGTTACCCGGGACATACACCCCCCGGAGTACGTGGAAGTTCACAAAAAAAGGGAGAAGAGAAAATGATGGAGCTATTGTAGCGAGCGGCGGAAGATGTCCTCGAACTCCAGCAGCCCTCAGGACGGGTAGCGAACCAGCTCCTGCAGACGGGTTTCCTCGTCCTACAGTCGCACCAATTTCTCCTCAAGCAATGCGGCCTGCCCTTCTGCCAGCTCGGCCGCCTCTGTGTGCTGAACCCACAGTTGGTTGGACAGTGTTAGTTCTGCTTCATCCTGGTCAAGTTCGGCACGGAGTTCAGCTATCCGAGTCTTCAAAGAAGCCCGGCGTTGGCCAGAATCGTCGGCAGCATCCCGCATCTGCTGGGTAGTTCCTCTCAATGAATGAAGGGCAGTCTGACACTATGTCCTTTCAAGTTTTGCGGCTGCCATTTGATCTATCAAGCCGTGGCGGATGAACTCCCTCATGTTCATGTGCTTCAGGAGCAGAACTACCCGCTGCACCCAGTCCTCCATGAGACAGCCAAAAGCCAATAGGGAGCGAAAGAGGTGTTCTGCCAGGCCCCTCAATTGCGCATAAGTTAAGTCTGGGCAGACTGTCACGGTCTCCCGCAATGTCTCCAGATTCTGCCATACTAGATCACTCGAGGATTGCAAACCAAGTGACGGCGTATCTGGGAGTTGAAATTGTACGCGGTTGTCAACTGTAGCCCAAATATCATCGCCCGACGCAGAAGATGAAGATGGCATGGCTTGCAAGGCGCGTCGGATTAACTTTTCCCCCTCAACAGATTTTTTCGAAATTTGAATGAAGCAGACTCAAGCTAATCCAGCGCGCTAAATAGCGTGCCGTATTAGATCCCCCTTCCAATAAAAAGGGTGCACCGTATTAAGCCTACCAATGCAAGGGGCGCGCCATTTTAACCAAAGCCCCATGGCCGCGTCAGATTAACCATCATGTCGGATTAAGGGCCCATTCCGAGCTTCTGTCATACAGACAGGAAATCTGCCCAGACGGAGCTCATCCGCGGGTCCTACTTCCCTCATGCCTTGCTTGCAACACCCATGGCTGGGGGGCATTTGTTGGCACTCAAAATATTTCCAACGGCGATCAAGCCTCAAAGACAAATGATGCGGCTTACTGAATCACAGAAGTCAAAAGGCATCAATACACTGAAGCCTTCTCAAGCTGCCAGAGCCTCAGGTCACCCAGTATGAACGTCGAGGACTTCACGTCATGAGGATCGAGAAGAATACACCACAAGCGGGCATTATCGTCAGGACTGCCCAATGAACCGGTATTGACTCAATCGTACCACGTGTACAATGTCTGTCGTCTGACAAAGGATGAGCATGCACTTGTCGTCCAACCAAGGACGAGAACATATCCGTCGTCTGACCAAGGACGAGGATGTACCCGTCGTCCGACCAAGGACGAGCGGGTATCCGTTGTCTGACCAAGGACATGGGTATACCTGGTAGCACGGTGCATGAATGAAAGATCCTACCCAGGTGAGAGAACGCCCTTGGCCCTTCGGAACAAGGGACCGAAGGCCCTATCAGTAGAAGACCCCGATTACCCGGCATTGGTACGGCTTCTCAGCATATTGGGTCCGTTAGTGACCAAATGACCGTCCGGTCAAGGCGAAAGCACCCCGGGCAGCATATCATTCCCCGTGAAAGCTACCACTGCAAGCTGAGCCGAGCCAGCAGCACAAACCATTCTTCCGAAAGCCGTGTCAGCGAAAAACCCGCGTGTCCGAACCGAAGGTCCACGAGTTCCGAAAGCGGCCGTTCAGTGGCCTAGGAGCTTCGCCAATATCTCCCCCTATGGTTTGGCAAGAGCACGGAGGTGTGAAGAATCACAACGACTCTCGGAGTCAGTCTGTGGCCTGCTGTCAGACTCGTGTCAAGCAAACGCCACATGATGACTCGAAACCGGCGCGCCCCCTTAATCTGGTGCGCCCTGCTCGGTTGCTAATCCGACGCGCTAATCACATCCTCTTTCGGCGCGCTAAACCCGCGCCATATGAAGCTCGATCGGGGGAAGGTTATATAAAGGGTCCTGTGGTCGAATTAAAAGAAGATATAGAGGAAGAAACGGGGAGAGAGATAGAAGAACGGGGAGCAAATAGAAAGAATAGAGAGATAGAAAGAAAAGGGCACTCTCTCCTCGAGAGCGAGCCGGAGCGCCACCCATTTTCGTCTGCCCATCTGAAGCGGCCCGTTGCCGGAGAAGAAGACCCCATCTACGGCACTCTATTTCTGCAGGTGGGTTCCAGCGATCTTCCGTCCGAGCCGCTCCTGCTGCTGCTGTTCTTCCGTAAACCCTGCGAATGTATGAGGTCGTGGGGTCAATGATATTAGCTCCCCCCCACTTCTTTCTTTATTTTTCTTTCTTTCACGGCTTGGGTTTTCCTTCCGTCTTCCCTTTCTCTACAACCAAGGTTTCATCCCTATTTTTGTAGCCATCGACCGGTCTCGAGCGACAACGCCTAGCCGCAGCCACTTGTAGTGCCCCTTGTAATGCCTCCCTTGTGGGTTGAATGAATGAATAGATGCACCTCCGAAGCTTCCTTTCTCATGTGGTCGTAGTTCATTTCATCTCTATTCCGTGTGTGATCTTTCAGTTTTCTTCACCGCCGAACACGCCCCATTATTTCTCGGGGCAACATTGATAATCCCCTTCCCGGGGTTCTTACTATCGTGTAGATAGTATCGAATGTTCAGTACGCCCAGGTGTTCTCTCCCAACCGAAGGAATGCATATGAGTGCACTCCCCTTCGCCCCCGGAGGTGACTCCTCAATACTTCCATGTTCGTGGTTCAGGGCTAGGAGAAGGGCCATCTCTGCAATCTGTGTGCCGTATTTGTTCGTATTGCAGACGCTGTCGAACTACTCGACTGTTTGCCCCCTCTAGAATCTCAGTCTGCTGGCTAACCTTCGGGTCTTCAGTCTGGCCTATCAACTTCCCTTTCAGCCTGTTTCCTCGATGCATATAAATGCATATGATCATTGGCGGTCTACTCTTCAATCAAAGGCATTCCGGCTATGATTGCATTTGGTGATTTGTCCCCTCGAAGAACCTACTGCCCGGGGAGGGAAATATTCCCCATTAGTATTCTCAATCACTATTGGACCATAGGGTCATATCTCTTAATGATATGAACCCTATGAACCATCAGGTGAACATCAACAGGGCCTTAGCCCGACATTAAACCCACCTTCTCTTGGGAGTGGTGGTGGCTGTGGGAAGGTAACCTCTCGTAGGCTGGCCCTCGAGGTACTTTCTCGTATCAGCCGTCCCTTAATGATATTTTGACTCGTAGAGATGGATACACCTAGCAGGCTAGCCCTCGAGGTCTTTTCCCTCTATTGAAGTCCGCCGGTCACCGCTTGGCATTCCTGGCCTTAAGGAGTGTACCCCAGCATTGTGGGACTGTCTCCACTTCGCCCCCGCAATCATCCAAGCATGGGGAGGTGCTGCCAAAATTTTGAATGATGACTTGGTTTGAATTACAATGGATCTGCACTAACAAAGTTCATTGTAGACTATGCTTGAGTAGGAACCTCGCATAAGTCTGGACTTGTTTTGTTTGCAGTGTATCTGCGACTTAAATAAGTCTTCTAATCTTCTAAAATAACACCAAAGTTCTAAGAAACTTGCCTGGCATTTCATTAGAACTCAAACGGCCAAAAATTACCCTAATCCGGTGCGGTCCTAATCCGGCGCGCCAATTTTCGACGCGACCCCCCCCCCCCGCGCCGTTTTTACCCCATACTCATCATTCAATTCATCCTCTTTGGCCTCCACCCGGCGCGCCCAGGGCACGCCGTTTTAGCTTCCAAGTTGGCACCGCGCCGTTTTAAGCTCAACTAGCCACCACACCGTTTTAAGCTAATTACACATATATATGAATCATCCTTGTGTGCACCTAATTGATTGTGTGTCAACTCTTGACGCTTAATGTTATAGTCCTAACTGATTCAATAAACCTAGTCAACTAAGCGAATAAAAAGGGATTTCAACACCTCCAACTATATCGAGCATCCATTTTGAAAGCATGAACATGCATCTGCATTGGCATACATTGCCACCTAAATGAGCATAATTGAACCCCTAATCATGTAAATAAACCAATTAACAATCCCGTTGCATTTTACGTGAACGGTCCATCAAACGACCTCGCCTCACCGCATCCAATTTGTGCATTTAGTCAGTATTTCCTATGCCTTCGTATCATCCCTCGAGGCATTCTCTCTTGGCAATTAATCAAGGGTTGTCCTCTTTCTTAGAGGATGTAATTAACGTCATGACCTTTATGGTATGACGGACTCCGGGTCCCGACATGAACATCATAATCGACTGACCAAGTCAAATCGAGCGCATAATAAAACTTGTCACGTATGTGACTGGCACGCCGAACAAGATATTTTTTTATCTTCCAAACGAAATCTGGTCCCCACAGAGACGTGGTGTTACGAGGAGTTTCGAGTGTTTTCCCGATGTCGAGGTCTAGGGGTTCCGATGAGTATCAGCGAGGGTTTCTTACTAGACGGCGTAGATTTCACGACGGCGAGGTCGTGACTGTGTTCCAGACCGCGTGGTTCCGGTGTAGGCCTTTGTCTATGAGGATAGGCATCTACGACAGAGGTGTCATGTGTTGAGTCTCCAAACTATTTTGATGATAACAAAACCCCGAAATTACAAATGTGTTGATTAATTGATTGAACTTCTCCAAATGATATTAAAACCCAAATGCATGACTTGTTTGAGAGTCAAACAAGCTCATTTTATATGTATCCTTGTGCAAACATAAGTCTTCAAATGATCGAATATGTTTCATGGACTGAACCATGCTATTTTGTAGAATTCCCAGATTTCTGTCGACCTAAAGGCACAGAGCGGTCGACCTAATTTTCCAGGGATCTCAAATCTACAGTTTTTTACAGTAGCGGTCGACCGCCCAGCAAGGATCGGTCGATCGATTTTCCCAGAATTGTTAGACTCCATTTCTGTAAAATTCTTGTCGACCGCCCCCTACCTCTGGTCGACCGCCAGTCTCGAAAGCCCTTATTGTTGACTTTGTATTCTCAACGTGGGAAGCCCCTCTTCTTGGATTTGTTTAATCCCAAAGCCACCAAACTTTCCATGATTTGTGGATCTGGATCCTGGCTTGTCTCTTGACAATTCAAGAGTTATAAAAACATCTCCTTGGGACAAGAAACCCTAATGAACCAAGAAGGCTCAAGGAGGCTATCAAGGGGAGAGAAGATTGCCGCTACAGTAGCCGTGAACAGTACTCTGGGAAGGAAGTTATTCATCCATCTTCAAGTGATCCTAGCCACATCTGGAGAAGATCAACCCCAAGCCAAGTGGAGATCAATCTACATCCAAAATATTCTTCATCAACTAAGGGGGAGCTTGAATCTGAAGTTTTTACTTTGTGTCTTCCATTCGATTTCTATTTCAGATTCAAGTGTGTGTTCTTGTAATATCTGAATACTTGTGTGTATGTGTGGATCTACGCAGATCTCTCTCTCTCTGTGTGTGTGTGTGTGTGTGTGTCTATTTCTTCACATTTCCTTGTGATTCAGTGCTTGTGCATCTTCGTGGGAGTTCTGAACTCACATGAGTGTGTGTGTGTGTGTGTGTGTGTGCTCTGATGTTGTAACCTTCTACAAGATAGTGTATGAAGCCTTACTGTCGGTGAGGGGTGGACGTAGGTTGCAGTTGTTATGTAATGCCCAGAATTTTTTTGGATATTTTTGGATCCTTTTTGTTGGTCTCGGAGTGTGTTTTATGCTTTACGCGTGTTTTTCCCCTGATCAGCCTTCAGAACATTATGCAGGGTGAACCGTGGCGTTCTCCGACGTCGGGATAGTACCAGCGCATTGTGCTCTTCCCGAAGATCGCGGAGGTAATTTTTCATATTTTTCTGAATTTCAGGAATTTTTGGGCTGTTCTATATATTAACCTCTTTCCCTCTCTCTCTCCCCATTCTCTCTTTCTCACTCTCTCTCATCTCTTTCTCTCCCCCTCTCCCCGGGCGGTCGACACTGGCGGAGGAGGGCGAGGCGGTGATGGTGGGAGGTGAGGAACGAGAAACGGGTCGAGGATCGAGGGCCGGTGGCGCGTGGATGCTCGGGTGTGAGTTCGTGAACCGACGAGGGTTTCGCGGCGTTTTCTTCGTGGATTGGCATCCACGGCGCGTCGAATCTTCGGTGGAGGTAGGGAGATGGACCCCCAGCTCGTGTACTTCATTTCCTGCGAGTTTTGTAGGCCGTGGTGAGCCGAGTGGGCTTATTTGAGCATTTTAGGGAAAATTCATATTTTTGGGGAGTGAGCCAGATCTAGAGTTTTGATCGCATTTTTGGGGTCTAATTGGGTCCTCTCGGTGCTAGAGAGGTTGGGGGCTAGTTTACCCTTTGTTTCCCTATCATCGGGTGATGATCGAGGCGTGGATGGGCATTTTTGGGATTTCCCGCTGGTTTCGTGCTCGGGATGTACTAGCGGTCGTTCCAGTGACCGCTACACTCCCTTGGTGGTCTCAGGGAGACCGCTAGGTGATTTGAAATGTTGGTTGCCCTTAGCGGTCTTCTTGAGACCGCTAGGGTCAGGGTGGCGGTCACGCGATAGATCGCTACCCTTGGGCTAGCGGTCGTCTTATGACCATTTTTTCCGCGTTTTGGTTAGTCGAGGTCAGTGGGGTAGCGGTCTCGCGAATGATCGCTAGGCTACGCCTAGCGGTCGGATGGACGACCGCCACCTTCCTTGGCGGTCCGGGAGCGACCGCTAGGGGTTCGTGAGTTCCAGTGTGCTTAGCGGTCCAGGGGTAGACCACTATCCTTTCCTGGCGGTCCAGAGGTAGACCGCTAGGCGGTTCTTCGTGTTCGCCGTGTCCGTTTTGTGGGTGTTGGTCTCCGGTCGACTCGGTTGTGACCCAGCGGTTGACCTTCGGCCTCGTGGATGTTCCGGACACCCCGTGGGTTCTGTGTCCGTGTTTCTGGGTGTCTGGAGGTACCATGTTATCTCGTTTAGCGTGCCCATAGGTTTGGTGGGTCCGGGTGACCCCATGTATTTCAGGCTTTTTCCATGTTTTCGCTAGAACGAGTCACCGTGTGTCGGTATGAGTGCGGTGAGGTTTCCTCGCACGGCGTGGGTTTCGCCAGAAAGTGTTTTCCTGGTGGGCCAAGCGTGTGCCCTTGGACTATGAGTCCAGTCTCCCAGCCTGGGGCTGGAGGTTTCTTAGTTCCTTTTGTGAGGGAATGGTTTCGGCGGTTGTGAACTGTCGAGTGAGTCATCGTACCGTGGTTTCAGACCTAGGGATTAGGCTAGATTGATGACACTATGCCATCACGTGCGACGGTATTGACCCGAGTCTTGTGACTCAAAGATCGTTGGATTTAATATGTCTAGTGGGTCGTCCAGAGTCTGGTGGCGTCGTGCCACCTATTACTCCGTGTTACTCGCAATGGGTGCATGAGTGGATTTCTGTGTTCATGTTTAGTGACCTCCCACTGGTCGTAGCCTTCTTACGGCACGCGTGTGCTGACCCACCAGGGAGTGGTGGAGAGGCTTACCCGAGAGAGACGGTTTTAGGCTAGTTACCGTAGGGCCCCCACGCGCAACCTAAGTCTGGGCTTCGGGGGAAGAACCAGCTATAGGACTGACCTAGGGCATATGGTCTGTGTGTGCACACTTGGCTGAGGGCGTCAGGCACGCGCTGGCAAGCGCGACCTCAATTAGTCCATGTTTTGTGTTCCTAGTAACAGTACAGTGTCTCAATCTCCGCCTGGGGCGTTGTAGGGAGACACCTGAGGCTACGGACTAAGTTGTCAGTGGACGCATCCGGCCTTGCTTCTGGTGGGTAGGTACTCCTGTCACCTGATGTGAGTTTCCTCGTGAGTCAAGTTTCACTTCACGTAGGCGAGACGTGGTTTGGCATGGAGTTTCGGGAGTTTTCCCGATACCGAGGTCTAGGGGTTCCGATGAGCGTCACCGAGGGCCTTCCCCTAGCCAGTGTTGAGTTCCCGACAGCGTGGTCGTTTTCCTTGTAGCATGACTAGGGTGGTTCGTTGTCTAGTGGCCCTTGATCATGAGATCGGGGAGTGTTTCCGTGTACAGTAGGAGTAGCTGTATTGCCGAGTTTTACCGGCCACTGGTTCGTTGTTCCCGCTGTAGTTGTAGCTATTTTCCTTTTCACTACTGTCGTGTTCTCGGTTGGGGTTCTGCGGGACCCCTACTGAGCCAGTGACAAGAGGCTCACCCCTGCTTTTCAGGTGCGGTGGTTCTTCCTCGATGTTCGAGGGCGTTGCGTGCAAATTCTTAGTTGCCAGCTCGTCGGGCCGAGTGTTCACTCAACATTTGGTACGTTTCTTGCCTTGACTGTACTTTCTGTTGGACTGGACTCTGTTGTAGTTAGATTGTTTACTTCTGTTAATTATTGAATTATCCTGCTTTATTTCCTATTTCCTTGTACCTCCACACTTCCTTTTAGCCCTTTCGAGCCCCGGCTCGTGGGCGGTGGGCCAGGATTCGAATGGTATCGGGTTCCATTCCCGGTATCCGGATCTTGGGTCGCCATAGTTGGTATTAGAGCATGGTTGTGGACGTACATGGGAATTCGAGATATTATAGTGATTAGAGTCGTAAGGTCCTGTACAGTCGACAGCTGGCATAGGGTTTTTGTGCATGTTTTCTGCTTGGTTTCTCGTGTAAGAGCTTGAGTGTGCGGCATTGGCGCCGTGAGGCTGGTTGCTGTTTCGTGGGAGTGCCGGCGTGGGGTCTGAAGATCGAGGTTGAGAGCTTTCTCCCTCATCGATGGTGGCCCCAGTTGTGCTGCGATGGGCAAAGTTTTTCAGCAGGTGTGTTGCTGCGGTGCTGCATTCGAGGAATTTACAGCGAGGTTAGGTGGCTGGCGAGGATTGTTCGTGGTTAAGTGGCCGTGAGCGTGCTCTGAGGGAGCTGTTATTGGTGTGGGTCACTCTATCTTGAGATTTATCCAGCCCCTGAGGTGTCGAGATTGTGGTTTGAGGTGTTGGAGCAGGTGTTCGGATCGAGAGGTGCGCTTGGGTGAGCGGAGGATCTTCTCGGTGAGTTGCTGATTTTTGAGCCTGATGTCTTCGTCGTGCTCTGTGGCGTCAGGAATGATGTGTCGGTCCCGGTTATTCTTGCGGACTTTGAGGTAGGATTGGGCAGAGATGTCCCAGTAAGTTCTTGCTCCTGCGCTCCTGTGTACGAATGGGTCGTGTTCACCCTAGAGTTGGCTTGAGGTGTGAGGTTCCGCGATGGGTTCGGGACTCGAGGATGAGCATCGACGGTTGTCGATTATGGCTCGTGTTGCGACCCTTGGCGTGGCGTGTCACAGTTCGAGGAATTGCCGCGGTGGTGCATCGAGAGATGCTATGATCGTGGTCCGATGAGACACTTGGCGAGTGTGTCGGTGGAGCTGACTTGACGGAAGTTATGCTTTTTTCGATGCTGGAAGGTGCGGTTCCTAGCATGTACAAGGGTCGAGGTCAGGTCGAGCGTGGAGATTTTTTGGAGGTGTGATTGGTTTTTCCCTTGGTTGGAGGAGATCGTGTTTGGTTAAGGTTCGTCGTCTAGCATCGTGTCTCCGGATTGGTTGGCCTCTGTGTGCCATGAGTCCATGTGAGATGGGTCCTGTGTTTTGGTAAGGTGGTTGCCTGTGAGATGTTGTGCCCATTTCCCTGATGTGTAAGGGCGATGGCGCTGTTTTGGAAGGACGAGTGCCGGATAGGCGGTGTTTGTGAGAATTTGTGGTTGGTGTTGTGGTTCCCAATGTGTGGAGGATCAGAGTCTGCGGAGTTGCAGAGGATTGTCAGGATGGAGGAATCCGAGTTGTCATGGTGGTTGGCTGAGCAGGTGGATCAGAGTGCGCGGATCGTAGCGTTGGTTGCTACGGGCGGATTTCTTGAGAATGAGTAGAGCAGCGGAGGATTGGTTCCTCGATGTGCGTTATCTCCGGCGGCGTGAGACGCGTTGTTGCCGTGCCGTTGCTTGAGATATTATAGTTCATGGCACTAGCAGGTGGATAGGTGGGGAAATATGTTGGCGAGGTTGCCGCGTGAGTACCCTATTCGTGTGTTGGAGGTTGTGTTCGCAGATGAGATCGTGTTCTGGGGAAGTGATCTTTGAGAGATTATGGGTTCCGGTTGGTAGCTGCGAGCGGCTGGTTGGGTTGACCGAGTGGTCGACCACGGTAAGATGTGTATTTATCTAGGGACCCATGTGCATTGGTCGTGGCGCTATCGACCAGGTTGTTGTGGTAGCTAGTGGCACTAGATTGCCTTGGAGTTGTGTGTCGTGGATTGTAAAAGGTTGTGTGTCCCGTGGCTCTGTGATAAGAACAAGAGTCGAGATTGGCAGGCGTCCTCTTGGATTAATCAAGGCGGAGGATTTGATGAGACAGGACGGTGGATGATGCCTGTGCAAGGTCCGTGAAGAGAGGTTGACGTGGGATGGTGATCCCTGGTCTGGGACCAGCAAGGGAGGATTCCCTGTAAGTCTGAGTCGAGTGACGTGAGGACCAAGGGGAGATCCTGTCATGTGATTCCGCCGTGCTCCCCTGAGGGGGTAGAGTTGGCATGAGGTTCAAGATCGGTTGCAGTGTTGGTCTGTGCGAGAGTCGGCGGATGGCCTGCCGTGATTTGGATCGTGCTTGCTAGGCCGGTGAAGGTTTCCCGTTGATGAGTGTCTGGTGACCGGTGGATGGTGTTTCACAGACAGAAGATGCTAGCTGTTGGGGCTCGGGAATTGCGAGACCCATGTGCCAGCGAGGCCATGGATGGCCAACTAAGAGGTGTGCCTTTTTCCCTGACTGGATCTGGGGATTTGCGAGGAGTTTGTCTTCTGGCAAGAGCTGGCCGTGTTGTTGAGGGCGTACAGCTTGCCGGGTGTGAGCTGGTGGAAGCTCAGTATTGGTCGTCCCTGGTGTAGGGCGTACGATTAATCAGCTGGTTGTGGAGTTGGCATCTGGTTGGTCCTCTGAGCATGGGCGTTGACCGGTGGTTTGGTTCTCGTGGCGAGGAGTGTGTTTTCTCGGTGAGCGTGATGGTGGCAGCGGTGCTATGGTTGGTTCTCGTGTTGTCTGAGGTGGCGCCAAACTTGTGCTTTTTCGCATGTGCCTGCTCTGATGATCGATGTGTCTTGGGTTGTGAGCGAGGCATTGTCTGTGATCATTGTTTGGCCGCGTCCCTCAGGATCGTGGTTTTTACGAGTATCGAGGCTTTCTATGCTGGGGCTCTGACAGCGTTGTCAGTTGGTTAAGGTGTTCTTCCCCTGTGACTTGGTGCTAGTCCTGAATTTTGAGGACGAAATTTCTTTAAGGGGGGAGGGCTGTAATGCCCCGAATTTTTTGGATATTTTTGGATCATTTTTGTGGGTCCCGGAGTGTGTTTTGTACTTTACGCGTATTTTTCCCCTGATCAGCCTTCGGAACACTATGCAGGGTGAACCGTGCCGTTCTCCGACGTCGGGACAGTAACAGCGCGTTGTGCTCTTCCCGAAAATCGCGGAGGTAATTTTTCGTATTTTTCTGAATTTATGGAATTTTTGGGCTTTTCTATATATTAACCTCCTTCCCTCTCTCTCCCCATTCTCTCTTTCTCACTCTCTCTCATCTCTTTCTCTCCCCCTCTCCCCGGGCGGCCGACGGTGGCAGAGGAGGATGAGGCGACGATGGTGGGAGGTGATGAATGAGGAACGGGTCAAGGATCGATGGCCGGTGGCGCGTGGAAGCTCGGGTGCGAGTTCGTGAACCGGCGAGGGTTTCACAACGTTTTCTTTGTGGATCGGCGTCCACGGCGCGTCGAATCTTCGGTGGAGGTAGGGAGATGGACCCCCAGCTCGTGTACTTCATTTCCTGCGAGTTTTGTAGGCCGTTGTGAACCGAGCGGGCTTATTTGAGCATTTTGGGGAAAATTCATATTTTTGGGGAGTGAGCCGGATCTAGAGTTTTGATCGTATTTTTGGGGTTTAATTGGGTCCTCTCGGTGCTAGAGAGGTTGGGGACTAGTTTCCCTTTTGTTTCCCCATCATTGCGTGATGATCGGGGCGTGGATGGGCATTTTTGGGATTTCCCGCCGGTTTCGTGCTCGGGACGTGCTAGCAGTCGTTCCAGTGACCGCTACAGTCCCTTGGCGGTCTCAGGGAGACCGCTAGGTGATTTGAAACGTTGGTTTCCCTTAGCGGTCTTCTTGAGACCACTAGGGTCAGGGTGGCGGTCACGCGGTAGATCGCTACCCTTGGGCTAGCGGTCATCTTATGACCATTTTTTTTCACGTTTTAGTCAGTCGAGGTCTGTGGGGTAGCAGTCTCGCGACTAACCGCTAGGCTACGCCTAGCGGTCGGATGGACGACCGCCACCTTCCTTGGCGGACCGGGAGCAACTGCTAGGGGTTCGTGAGTTCCAGTGTGCTTAGCGGTCCAGGGGTAGACCGCTAGCCTTTCCTGGCGGTCCAGAGGTAGACCGCTAGGTGATTCTTCATGTTCACCGTGTCCGTTTTGTGGGTGTTGGTCTCCGGTCGACTCGGTTGTGACCCAGCAGTTGACCTTCGGCTACGTGGATGTTCCGGACACCCCGTGGGTTCTGTATCCGTGTTTCTGGGTGCCTGGAGGTACCATGTTACCTCGTTTAGCATGCCCGTAGGTTTGGTGGGTCTGGGTGACCCCATGTATTTCGGGCTTTCATGTTTTCGCTAGAACGAGTCACCGTGTGTCGGTATGAGTGCGGTGAAGTTTCCCCGCACGGCGTGGGTTTCACCGGAAAGTGTTTTCCAGGTGGGCCAAGTGTGTGGCCTTGGACTGTGAGTCCAGTCTCCCAACCTGGGGCTGGAGGTTTCTTAGTTACTTTTGTGAGGGAATGGTTTCAGCGGTTGTGAACTGCCGAGTGAGTCATCGTGCCGTGGTTTCAGACCTAGGGATTAGGCTAGATTGACGGCGCTGTGCCATCACATGCGACGGTCTTGACCCGAGTCTTGTGACTCAAAGACCGTTGGATTTAATAGGTCAGTGGGCCGTCCAGAGTCTGATGGCATCGTGCCACCTGTTACTCCATGTTACTCACGATGGGTGCGTGAGTGGCTTTCCGGGTTCACGTTTAGTGACCTCCCACTGGTCGTAGCCTTCTTACGGCACGCGTGTGCTGACCCACCAGGGAGTGGTGGAGCGGCTTACCCGAGAGAGACGGTTTTAGGCTGGTTACCGTAGGGCCCCTACGCGCAGCCTGCATCTTGGCTTCGGGGGAAGAACCAGCTAGAGGACGGACCTAGGGCGTATGGTCTGTGTGTGCACACTTGGCTGAGGGCGTCGGGCACGCACTGGCAAGCGCGACCTCAATTAGTCCTTGTTTTGTATTCCTAGTTAGAGTACGGTGTCTTAGTCTGTGCCTGGCGCATTGTAGGGAGACACCTGAGGCTGCGGACTAAGTTGCCAGTGGACGCATCTGACCTTGCTTCTGGTGGGTAGATACTCCTGTCACGTGACGTGAGTTTCCTCGTGAGTCGAGTTCCACTTCACGTCGGCGAGACATGGTTTGGCGTGGATTTCCGGGGGTTTTCCTGATACCGAGGTCTAGGGGTTCTATTGAGCGTCACCGAGGGCCTTCCCCTAAACAATGTTGAGTTCCCAACAGCGTGGTCATTTTCCAGTAGCGTGACTAGGGTGGTTCGTTGTCTGGTGGTCCCCTGATCATGAGATCGGGGAGTGTTTCCGTGTACAGTTGGAGTAGCTATAGTGCCGAGTTTTACCGGCCACCGGTTCGTTGTTCCCACTGTAGTTGTAGCTGTTTTCCTTTTCGCTACCGTCGTGTTCTCATTTGGGGTTCCGCAGGACCCCTACTGAGCCAGTGACAGGAGGCTCACCCCTACTTTTCAGGTGCGGTGGTTCTTCCTCGAGGTTCGAGGGCGTTGCGTGCAAATTCTTAGTTGCCAGCTCGTCGGGTCGAGTGTTCACTCGGCATTTGGTACGTTCCTTGCCTGGACTGTACTTTCTATTGGACTAGACTCTGTTGTAGTTCGATTGTTTACTTCTGTTAATTGTTGAATTGTCCCGCTTTATTTCCTATTTCCTTATACCTCCACACTCCCTTTTAGCCCTTCCGAGCCCCGGCTCGTGGGTGGCGGGCCAGGATTCAAATAGTATCGGGTTCCTTTCCCGGTATCCGGATCTTGGGTCGCCACATGTTGCATCCGAACCACCTAAAAATCATTGTCCATTGTATGGTTTGTTCCTTCTCTTCTATCCCCATTCTGTGCAGCACACACATAGTTTTTATTTGGTTGTATTGTTTGTGCTAGATCTAGCTTAATTTATCACTCTCATATTATATCTTAGGTACATTAAAAGGTGGGTTCGGATCGATAAGGCAAACCTTGTCAGGAAGATAACATCTTGCGTGAGTTGAATCTTCTGATTTTTACCTCCGCCATCATACCTAAGATCGATTGAGTGTGATAGATTTTATTAGATCTAAGTGTTTACATATAGATCTAAATCTTCATTACGGCTATTTTTCACACTTTTTTGAATTGGGCAAAAGTTTGTTAAAAGTTTATTAACATCCATTTCACCCCCCTCTTAGGTGTCATTGATCGCGAGACTTCAATTGGTATTAGAACTAAGGCTCTATTTCCTTCAGATCTAACGATCTAGAGTAAGATCCAGATCAATGGCAAACAAGGGTTTGATGCCTGGGGGTCATTCCATCCATCGTCCTCCATACTTTGATGGCTCAAATTACTCCTATTGGAAAAATAGAATGCATGTCTTTCTGAGAGCCCAAGAGTATGAGATCTGGAGGGTTGTGGACAAGGGTCTGTATAAGAAAAATGGACACCCGAGGAAATTAAGAAAGGCACTATAAATTTTAATGCTATGAACATTATGCAATGTGTGATACATCCTAATAAATTCTCTCGTGTATCCATGTGCAGTTCAGCAAAGGAGATGTGGGACAAGTTGCGGCTCATATATGAGGGAACCTCTGAGGTCAAGGAGACCAAGGCAAATCTCCTTATAAGAGATTATGAGCTATTCAAAATGAAGCATGAAGAATCCATCTCAGAGATGTTCGCAAGATTAACGGAGATCACAAATGGTCTCAAAAGTCTCGGGAAGGAGTACACAAACTCCGATCTTGTGAGGAAAGTTCTGAGATCACTTCCGTCGGCTTGGCACACAAAAGCCACAGTAATTGAAGATTCGAAAAATTTGTCCACACTTTCCTTGGACGAACTCATAGGGTCACTCATGACCTATGAGATAAACATGAAGAGAACAACTGAGGAAGATACGAAGAAGAAGAAAGAGGTTGGATTGAAAGCTCATCAATCTGATGATGATTTTCAAGAAGAAGAATCCAGCGAGGGAAGCAATGAAGAAGAAGACTTGGCCATGATAACTCGCCAAGTAAAGATATTCTTGAGAAAGAAGAGAAATTTCCAAGGTAATTTCAGAAAGGGGCAAAGGAAGCCCTTTCAGACCAAGGGCGAGCCTAGCAAGCCCAATAATGTCATTTGTTATGAATGCAAGAAGCCCGGGCACATGAGAGGAGAATGTCCAGATCTAAAGAGGAAATTCAAGAAGGACAAATTTAAGAAGCCTCATGCCATGGTCGCCACATGGAGTGACGAAGAGGACAAACCATCCGATGAGGAGATCCAAGAGCTAGTGGAAAGCTTGTGTCTCATGGCACACGAAGATGATTCAACTGAGATAAATTCTGACCCTGATTTTATTTCAAATGAACAATGGGAGTCGGAATATGAAAAATTATATACAAAATATAAAAAAATCAGATCTAAAAATAAAACTCTCAAAAAGAAAATTGATGATTCATCACATGATGATATTTTTGTTAAATTTGAGAAATTGGAACAAAAATGGTTTGAGTTAACAGAGGAAAAAGAAACCATGCTTCAAACAATTTCAGATCTTGAAAAAGCCCAAGAGGAGCTATCATGTAAAATGTTTGAAATTGAAAAAGTTTGTGAAAAGCTCAAGAATGAAAAAGAAATTCTGATATCATTCATTTCAGAAATTGAAAGTAAAAATGTGAGCTTGAATAAAGAGGTAACTGACTTACAGTTTACTCTCTCTAAGTTTGTCAAGGGCAAACAAAATATAGATAGCTTGTTGGGAGTTAGAGTCAATTTCCAGAAGGAAGGATTGGGATATACTCCCCAAAATAAAAAATCCTTTGAGTATAAGATCACTACATCCTATGTTCATGAAAAAGAAAACAATTGTGCTTCATATTTCAACTCCAAGCCAAAACATGTCCAACCCAAAGCACGACAATTCTAAAGAAAGTTTGCACCTGTTAATTGTTATCATTGTGGTAGATTTGGACATGTTGTTGCCAATTGATGGTTCAAACAAAACTCACCAAGAAATCATGCTTTTTGGACCAAGAAAATATATATACAGAATTGGACTAACTCACACGGACCCAAACTAGTTTGGGTACCAAAATCAATCGCATGAGAATGTTGTTTCTTGCAGATATGTCTTGAAGTCAGGGAGAGCAAATGGTACTTAGATAGCGATTGTTCAAGGCATATGACAGGGGACAAGAAGGTGTTCTCTACGCTACAAGACAAAGATGGAGGTTTAGTTACGTTTGGAGGCAAGGACAAAGGTAAAATCATTGGAATCGACAATGTAGGTAAGAATTCTGAAACTCTTATCGAGAATGTGTTTTTGGTGAAAGGCTTAAATCACAATCTTTTGAACATAAGCCAGTTATGTGACAAAGGGTTCGAAATTGTTTTTGATGAAATGCATTGCCTTGTCATGAATAAGAACACGAATGAGATCAAATTCATTGGAAAAAGAAATAATAATGTCTACAATGTTGATATTGATGATGTCTCTTGTGATGACATGTGTTTGGTAGCAAACAACCATGAAAATGCTTGGCTATGACACCAAAGACTAGGTCATGCTAGTTTTGGAGTAATCTCTAAGTTGTTTAAACATGACTTGGTGAATGGCTTGCCCAAATTAAAATTTGAAAGTGATCAAATATGTGAGGCTTGCACAAAAGGCAAGCAAACACGCATATCTTTCAAAAATAAAAACATTGTTTTCACCTCCCGGCCTTTGGAATTGCTGCTTCTTGATTTGTTTGGCCCAACTAGGACAGTCAGCCTAGGAGGGAAATCCTATGGTTTTGTGATTGTTGATGATTATTTCAGATTTATATGGGTGTTATTTCTATCCAATAAAAATGATGCATTGATGGCATTTTAAGTGTTTTGTAGAAAAATTCAAAATGATAGAGGTTATCTTATAACTACCATCCAGAGTGATCATGGTGGTGAGTTTGAGAATTATGACTTCAGCATCTTTTATGAAGAGCAGGGGTACATGCACAACTTCTCATCACCAAGGACGCCCCCAACAAAATGGAGTGGTAGAGAGGAAAAATAGAACATTGATAGACATGGCACGGACCATGTTAAGTCAAAATTCTTTACCAAAATACTTTTGGGCTGAGGCGGTAAGTACGGCGTGCTACATCATCAACAGGGCAATGGTAAGGCCCATTTTGAAAAAAACTCCATATGAGCTCTACAAGGGTAAGAAACCGAATATTTTCCATCTTAAACCCTTTGGATGTCCATGTTTCATTCTGAACAATGGTAAGTCCAACCTAGGTAAGTTTGATGAGAAAAGTGACAAAGGAATTTTCCTAGGCTATGCACTTAACTCTAGAGGCTTATCGAGTGTTTAATAAAAGGACTCTAGTTGTTGAAGAAAGTCCTCATGTGATTTTTGATAAATGTGAACTAAAAATGACAAACCAATCTATTCCAATTATGGATGCAGGAGAACCCCAAAAAATTCAACTAATGGTGGAACATCTAAAGCTAAGGATGAACCAAAGGAAGGAATACCCAGCAAGAGTGAAGAAGATGAAGATCCTTCAATTGAAACACTGCAAGAGCAGCAAGTGTGGCACCCCGACTTGCCAAGCAGCTCAAACTTCTTGAAAGATCACCCAGCTGAAAACATCATCTGTAATCCTCAAGATGGGGTAAGAACGAGATCATCACTAAGGCAAGTAGAAGAAGAGGATTTGATAGCCTTAATCTCACAAGAAGAGCCTATGGATATTCATGAAGCTCTTCAAAATGAATCCTGGATCCATGCTATGCATGAAGAGTTGCACCAGATCGAAAGAAACTAGGTGTGGACTCTTGTGCTGCGGCCTAAGAATCAATCCATAATTGGAACCTGATGGGTTTCAGAAATAAATTGAATGATACGGGATTGGTTGTTAGGAACAAGGCCCGGCTTGTAGCCAAAGGGTATAGCCAAGAGATGGGTATTAATTTTGATGAGTCATTTGCACCGGTTGCTCGTCTAGAAGCAGTCTGGATTTTATTGTCTTATGCTTGCTCATCTAACTTCAAATTATTGCAAATGGATGTTAAATCTGCGTTTCTAAATTGGTATATCAAAGAGGATGTCTTTGTAGAATAACCTCTAGGTTTTGAAGACCCCAAACATCCACAACATGTGTACAAGCTCTAGAAGGCTTTGTACGGACTGAAGCAAGCACCAAGGGCATGGTATGAATGGCTCACCTCATTTGTGATTGAAAATGGTTTCAGAAGAGATAAGGTTGATCAAACACCTTTCACAAAGAAATCAGGTAAAGATATATTATTAGTTCAAGTATATGTGGATGACATAATTTTTGGAGCTACTAATAATCCGTTATGTGATGAATTTGTAGAAATAATGCAAGGAGAATTTGAGATGAGCTTAATGGGTGAATTAACATTCTTTCTTAGACTGCAGGTGAAGCAAACATCTGAAGATATTTTTATAAGTCAAGCCAAGTACACAATGGAGCTGTTGAAGAAATATGGGATGGCTGAAGCAAAACCTCTGTTAACTCCAATGGCCACAACCTCGAAGTTAGACAAAGATGAAAATGGTAAAACAGTAGATCCTACACTGTTTCGAGGTATGATCGGATCACTAATGTATCTCACAGTATGTCATCCTGACATTCAATTCAGTATATGTCTATGTGCTCATTTTCAGTCATGTCCTAAAGAATCTCATTTAATAGCTGTTAAACCCGTTTTTAGATACTTAATTGGCACAATAGATTTTGGCTTGTGGTTTCCCATCGGTAGTTCTTTTGATTTGATTACATACATCGATGCGGATTATGCCGGATGTATTGTAGATCGTAAAAGTACTAGTTGGTACTGTCAGTTTCTTGGTGGTTGCCTAGTCTCATGGGCCTCCAAAAAACAACATTCAATAGCTCTCTCAACAGCCGAGGATGAATATGTAGTCGTCGGAAGTTGTGGAGCCCAAGTACTTTGGATTAAAAATGAATTGCTTGATTTGGATATTGAAATGAAATGTGTGTCAATCTTGTGTGATAATACCAGTGCAATCAACTTGTCTAAAAATCCCGTTCAACATTCTAGGATAAAACACATTGACATTCGACATCATTTTCTGAGAGATCATGTAGGAAAAGGGGCCTTTGAATTGAATTTCATTGACACACACAATCAGCTAGCTGACATCTTCACAAAATCCCTAAACTATGATCAATTTAACAAGATAAGAAGAGAACTTGGGATATGCAAGGGTGAGAGCATACATACATAAGTCTGCACTTAGGTTAATATTTGCATTTGTAGAAACTCATATGCATCAAGGGTAGGAAAACATGCATATTGTCTATATTTACTTTCAAGACCTTGTGTGTTCACATACACTCCTGCATGCTTGAATGTATTTATATATATAGCCCTACTTGAAAAATACTTCTAAGGCCAGATACTCCTTGCTGAATTAAATGTGGATCCAGTGATGCCGGACCTAAGGCAATTGCTGAGGGGGAGCTAGAGAAGTCTCCTCAAATCTCCATCTTTTATCTCTCTCTCTCCACTTCATGTTGGTTCCAATCAGAAGGTCAGATGGTTGTCCCCATATAAAAAAAGGAGAAACAAAAAAAATAAAAAGTTGCACATTTGGGATTTTTGGGTCTAGCGGTCGACCGCCAGACCCGGTCCGGTCGACCGAACCCGACGAACCAGGCCGGCCGAACCACCATTCGAACCCCTTTTAAAGGGGTCTTCACTCTCCATTTCTTCATTCCAACTCCTCCGCTCTCTCTCCTATCCTCTCCCCTAACCCTAAAACACCAAAACCCCATTTCTAAACCTCACAAACCTCCTTCTTCCTTCACCCGCACTAGATCCGGTTGGTTCGTCACGTTTTCGAGATGAAATCTCCACGGCTGATTTGTGCGTTCGTGAAGCCACCTCCAAGGATCCAAGTTGTGGAGAAGTTCATTTCAAGCCCTAGGTGTGCCCTTTTTGGTCCATCTTTCTCCCCTGGGTTGAGATTGCTTGTTCAAGGGTTTCCCAGTGAGTTCTTCTAGTTCAGGATGCCGCTTCGACGGAGTTCTCGGCGTCCTGCCCAAGGGGGACCAAGCGGTCAGAGACGAGAGGCCCCGGCTCATCCTCCACAGCTGGCACCAGTGCCTCGTCGATATGAGCACCTCGTTTGCCTCCGCGACCCATTATCAATCCCCGTCTGGTCGATTTCGATGAGGTGAATGAGATTTTGCCTGATCTATGTGCCTTGTTTGAAATTCAAGAGGGGTGGATTGATTTTGTCACCAGATACACTAGGTATTATCCTAACATAGTACAGCAATTTTATGGAAATCTGGTCGAGAGAAATGAACAGTTGTATATAGTTGTCCAAGGAGTAGATATTCATATCACACCCGATCTCTTTCAGCAAGCCCTAGGTGTCTCAGCCAGGGGTGCTGATATGACTTTTGGGCATGGTGCAGTTAAGGATACCTTTATTGCCATGACAAACTGTGATTTTGTGCATGGTATCAATGACTTGATTGAGTTGAATGCCAACTACTTTCCACCACTACAGCGGATTCTACACCATATGTTCACGTCACTTATTTATCCAAAGAATGGGAGTAGAGATGAGGTGACTGAAGTTCATAGATTTCTGTTTTATCATGCTATGAATGGTAGCTTAATTAACATGGGTCGGCTCATGACCAATTTGATAAGAACATGTCGAACCCAACTAAGGAGATCACTGCCTTATGCCTCACAGCTGACAGGCGTGTTTGTATACACTGGGGTTCACCTTGGTGATGAAGTATTCATTCGAGTTCGACAGGATGATATTTACAATCACCACAAGATTTTCACAGATATGGGATATTATTGGGGTCCGGATGGTGAACTCCGTCGTGATGTGCCCACTTATGAAGAAGAAGTTGAAAATGATGCAAAGCAGGAACATGGGCAACAGCTGGCTCAAGGGGTAGTTCCTCCTCCAGTTCAGGCTAAGGACCAGCCTCCTCCACCTTCCCCTCATCACATGGATTAAGAGATGCCTCCCCCACCATAGTTCCATCATGGGGAGTCTTCTACTCAGGGGACTAGGCAGCACCCTTGGGTGGACTACGAGACTTTTGACAGGCGGTTCACTGGGCTGGAAACTCGAGTGGATGTCTTTGGGGAACAACTCTCTACCTTTGAGGAGAATATTGCCACCATGGGCACTATGCTGGAATCTATACCATAGCATCCAAATTCCTTCTCCACAGCTTTGGATTCCTTAGCCACTCAGATGCACACTCTCTCCACAAACATGACCACTCTCACCCAGAGCCATGAAGACTCACGTGAGGCCTTTCATGCTATGAACCGAGTTCTCCTGAATATGCAGCGTCGTGACCTTGATAGGGCTCAACAACTGACCCATATCCAGCACTGTCTTCAGCATCACGACCACCTACTTGGAGGCATTCGGCAACACCTTGGCTATGTGCTTCTTCCTCCACCAGACGCCCCGCCTCCTGCAGATGACCCATGAGGACGTCTTTTAGTTTCCTATCTCCAGTTGGTGTCCTTTCGTCTTGTGTCTGTTGGGTCCCGTCTTCGTCTATCCTGTTCCCCTCTTTGATGATGCCAAAGGGGGAGAAGTAGTAGTGCAGGTTCTATATTTATATATGTCGGTATGTTGTGTGTTTGCACGCATGATCATGAGAGGATCATTATGTCTGTTCTGCATTTGTTTAGTCACTTGTGTCTAGAGTCGTGCATTCACTCTTGCATCAATGTACCTTGTAATGAAATGATGAAATGAATGCAACTGGTGTTTTGATCTCAAGTGGTTGGCTCTTGTGTCTCATTTATTTTCTAATTGGCAAGTAAACTGTTGAATGGTTGCGTGTTTTGAATGGCTTGTGATGTTTTCACCTAAGGGAATGAGTATTTGGTTTATTCCATTGCTAAGCTCCACATTTGCTTTACGGCATGCCAAGGCAATTGTAATTTAGAGTTTTGTCATCATCAAAAGGGGGAGATTGTTGAGTCTCCATACGATTTTGATGATAACAAAACCCCGAAATTACAAATGGGTTGATTAATTGATTGAACTTCTCCAAATGAGATTGAAACCCAAATGCATGAATTGTTTGAGGGTGAAACAAGCTCATTTTATATGTATCCTTGTGCAAACATAAGTCTTCAAATGATCGAATATGTTTCATGGACTGAACCATGCTATTTTGCAGAATTCCTAGATTTCGGTCGACCTAAAGGCACAGAGCGGTCGACCTAATTTTCCAGGGATCTCAAATCTACAGTTTTTTACAGTAGTAGTCGACCGCCTAGCAAGGATCGGCCGATCAGTTTTCCCAGAATTGATAGAGTCCATTTCTGTAAAATTCCGGTCGATCGCCCTTGTGGCGACCCGAGATCCAGATACCGGGAAAGGAACCCGATACCATTCGAATCCTGGCCCGCCGCCCACGAGCTGAGGCTCGGAAGGGCTAAAAAGGAGTGTGAAGGTACAAAGAAATAGGAAATAAAGCAGGATAATTCAACAATTAATAGCAATAAAATAAACTAACTACAATAGAGTCCAGTCCAACAGAAAGTACAGTCTAAAGTAGTAAAACACACCACATGCCAAGTGAACACTCGGCCCGACGAGCTGACAACTAAGAACCTCTGCACAGCACCCTCGAACCTCGAGGAAGAACCGCCACACCTAAAAAGTAGGGGTGAGCCTCCTGTCACTAGCTCAGCAGGGATCCCACGGAACCCCAACCGAGAACAACGGAGGTAACGGAAAGCAGCAACAACAAGAATAACAGTAACAGCAGGAACAACAAACTAGTGGCCGGTCAAAACTCGGCGCTACAGCTACTCCTACTGGATCAGAAAACACGACCTGGTCTCCCATAGTCGGGGACAACCAGACTACGAACCACCCTAGTCACGCTATTAGGAAAACGACCACGTCGTTGCAAACTCACCGCTGTCTAGGGAAAAGCCCTCGGTGACGCTCACCGGAACCCCTAGACCTCGGCGTCAGGAAAACACCCGAAACTCCACGCAAGACTACGTCTCCCAGACGTGAAGGGGAACTCGACTCACGAGAAACTCACGTCACGTGACGGGAGCACTGCCCACCAGAAGAACGATCAGATGCGTCCCCTAACGTCTTACACTGCGTCACAAGTGTCTCGCTGCGACGCCCCAGGCGGAGACAGAGACACACAGTAACCAGGAACTCAGAACAAGGACTAGCTGGGGTCGCGCTCGTCAGCACGGGTCCTCTGCCCCTAACTACGTGTGCACACACAGACCAACTGCTCCAGGTCGGGCCCTCTAGCCGGTTTTCCCCCCAGCCGGACTCGGGCTGCAAAGGCAATGGGCCCTACGAAAACCAGCTTAAAAACCGTCTCTCCCGGGTAAGCCGCTCCACCACGCCCAGGTGGGTCAGCACACACGTGCCGTAAGAAGGCTACGACTAGTAGGAGGTCACTAAATGTGAACACAGAAAGCCACTCACGCACCCATCGCGAGTAACACGGAGTAACAGGTGGCACGACGTCACCAGACTCTAGACAGCCCACTAGACCTACTAAATCCAACAGTCTTTGAGTCACAAGACTCGGGGTCAAGACCGTTGTACAGGGACAGCTCCACGCCGTCAATCTACCCTATACCTAGGTCAGAAACTACGGTAGCACGAATACCGATGTAGCTCACAAGCCACCAAGGTAATCCCTCGTCTCAGGAACACATGGAGAACTCCAGCCCCAGGCTGGTTGACTGGACTCACAGTCCAAGACCACACACATGGCCCACTCGGAAACCACCTTCTGGGAAAACCACGACGTGCGGGGAAACCCCACCGCACTCACACCGATACACGGTGACTCGATCTAGCAAGAACACGGAAGCCCGGAACACTTGGGGTCACCCGGACCCACCAAGCCCACGGGCACGCTAATTGAGGTAACACGGTACCTCCAGACACCTAAAACATGATCACGGAACCCAAGGGGTGTCTAAAACATTCACGAGGCCAAGGGAGGCAGGATCAGCCGTAGACTACCCGCCTTGGGCTGCCCGATTGGTCGCCCTCATGAACGTGCTAGCCTTCTATAGCACGTTCATAAGAACGCGCTAGCCTCCTATAGCACGTTCAGAACGCGCTAGCCTCCTATAGCACGTTCATAAGAACGCGCTAGCCTCCTACAGCACGTTCAGAACGCGCTAGCCTCCTATAGCACGTTCCTAAGAACACGCTAGCCACCTATAGCACATTCATGACAGAACGCGCTACCCGCCTATAGCGCGTTCAGAACGCGCTACCCTCCTATAGTGCGATAAGAATAGCCTTACTATTCATCTTCCTCGATGAACGCGCTCTATCGGGGTAGCGCGTTCTCCAAGAATGCACCCACCAAGGCGAGCGCGTTCTCAGTCCGCGCCCGAAAATGGCGAAAATCGCGAAAGAAACCATTCCACGCCCCGTTCAACCCCAGGTGAAGGGGAAACAAAGGGAAAATCATTCCCCAACCTCTCTAGCACCGAGAGGACCCAATCTAAGCCCAAAAACGTGATCAAAACTCTAGATCCGGCTCATTGCCCAAAAACTTACATTTTCCCCAAAACGCCCAAACAAGTCCGCTTGGCTCACCACGGCCTACAAAACTCGCGGGAAATGAAGTACACGAGCTGGGGGTCCATCTCCCTACCTCCACAGAAGATTCGACGCGTCGTGGATGTCGATCCACGAAGAAACGCCCACGAAACCCCACCGGTGCCTCGCGCTCACGAACCGGCTTCACCGCACCCCCCTGTCCCTCGATCCTCGACCCATCCTCATCGTCCTCCTCGCCCGCGTCGCCCCGCGTCACCCCCGCCTCGGTCCTTTGGCCGCCGGAGAGGAGAGAGTGAGAGGAGAGCGTGGGAGAAGAGAGAGAGGGAGAGAGTGAGAATGAGAGGAGAGAGAGAGAGGTGGGAGGGTTAATATAGGAAAAATCCAGAAATTCCAAAAAAATCCAAAAATTAGGAAAAATTACCTCCATGATCCTTGGAAAACGCACAACGCATTGGTACCGTTTCGGAGTCGGAGAACGCAATGGTTCACCCTGCACGGCGTTCCATAGGTCTGACAGACAAAAACACCCGTAAAACCCAAAACGCGACCCGGGACCCACAACGGTGCTCTAAAAATTCCAGAAAATTACCGGCGTGCTCCTCACAACGCCACGGACCCAAGGAAATTCACGGGCACACCACCAATGGGTCCAACAATCTAGTATAAAAAGTCTGAAGCTTACTCGGACACGATCCGCAACCCGCGAAAAGATGATCCGAAACCCACGAATCCTAATCCGAAAAATATCCGAAAAATCCGAGGCATTACAGCCCTCCCCCCTTAAAGAAATTTCGTCCTCGAAATTTAGGACAAGCACCAAGCTACAAGGGGAGAACGCCAAGGACCAACTGACAACGCCGTTAGAGCCCCAACCAAACCTTGATACTCGCAAAAACCACGATCATGAGGGATACCGCCAGACCTTAATCACGAACAACACCACGCTCCGTACACCGTACACACATCAGTCATCAGAGCAGGCATAACAACAAAAACACCGGTCTGGTATCACCTCGGCTACACGGAAACCAATCACGGTAACGCTGCCACCCTCTCGCCCACCGAGGGAGTGCAATCCTCGCCACAAGAACCAATCCACCGGTCAACGCCCATACTCGGTGGACCAACCAAACACCAGCTTCTCTGCCAGCTGACCACCATAAATCCGTCGGCTCCACGCCAAGGACCACTCCACACTCGGCAAGCCGAATGCCACAACAGCACGGGACCAACTCTGTCAGAACTCAAACTTCGACAAAGCTCAGATCACATATGGAAAACTCATCTCGAAAACGGCCACCAAAGGCCTCACATGCACACGGCTCTCACCATTCTCGAACCACAACCACCAGTATCTTCTGTCTGTGAAAGACCATCCACTGGTCACTAGACATTCGTCAATGGGAAACCTTCAGCGACCTAGCAGGCACGATCCAAATCACGGTAGGCCATCTGCTGACTCTCGCATAGACCACCACCACAACCGATTTTGAACCTCACGTCGACACTACCCTCTCAGGGGAGCACGGTGGAACCACATGACAGGATCTCTCCTCGGTCCTCACGTCACTCGACTCAGACTTACGGGGAATCCTCCCTTGCTGGTCGCAAACCAGGGATACCATCCCACGTCAACCTCTCTTCACGGACCTTGCACAGGCATCGTCCACCATCCTGTCTCATCGAATCCTCCGCCTCGATTAATCCAAGAGGACACCTGCCAATCCTGACTCCCGCTCTTACCACAGAACCACGGGACACACAACCTCTTACAATCCACGGCACACTTCTCCAGAACCGACAAGTGCCGCCTGCTACCACAGCAAGTAGGTTGATGACGCCGCGACCAATGCACACGGGTCCGCAGACAATACACATCTTACCGTGGTCGACCACTCGGTCAACCTGACCAGCCACTCACGGCCACCATCCAGGACCCAAAATCTCTCAGAGATCACTTCTCAAGAAAACACAACCTCATCCAAGAGCACAACTTCAAACACAAGAACATGGTACTCATGCGGCGCACTTGCCGACATATTTCCCCAATTCTCCACCCCGCCAGTGCCACGAACACAATATCTCGAGCAACGGCATGGCAGCGACATGTCTCACATCGCCAAAGACAACACACATCGAGGAACCAATCCTCCGCTACTCTACTCATTCTCAAGAAATCCGCCCGTAGCAACCAACGCTACGATCTACACACTCTGATCCACACACACAGCAACCACAATGATAACTCGGGATCCACCATCCCTACAACCCCCTGCAACTCCGCAGGCTCCGATCCTCAACACCTCAAAAATCACAACACCAACCACAGACTCTCACGAACACCGCCCAACCGGCACTCATCCTTCCGTAGCAACGTCGACACCCTCACACAACAAGGGAGCAGGCAACGCTTCTCACTGGCAACCACCTTACCAGAACACGGGACGCATCTCGCACAGACTTCATGGCACATGAAGGCCAACCAGTCCGAACACACGATGCAAGACGACGAACCTTGGCAAAACGTGATCTCCTCCAACCAAGGGGAAAAACTCAATACACTTCCGACCAACGGAAGGAAAACTCCACGCTCAACCTGACCTTGAACCTTGCACATGCTGGGAGCACCACCTTCCAACACCAGAAAACCATTATCTCCGTCAGGTCAACTCCTCCGACAACACTCGCCACGTGTTCCATCGGACCACGATCACAGCATCTCTCAATGCACCATCGCTGTAATTCCTCGAGCAGCAACACGTCATGCCAAGAGCCATAACACATGTAATGCCCTGGAACTTGCCGGATCCTTTGTGAATCTGTTTAGATCTTTTATTGGATCTTTCGGATTGGTTTTGTTGAGTTTCAGTTCGCTTTTGTGGCTTCCGAGTTGAGTTTGACGAGCCGTGTGGGTTTTTCTCTCGTACTAGTTACGGAACCCTACGGTGAGTTTGTTTGTCAATTCTCGAACTCGTGGATGCTACAGCGACGATGTACTCTTCGAGCCGGTCGTTTCAACTATTTTTACGTATTTTTCTGAATTTGTGCATTTTCGGCGCATTTTCGAAATTTTTGAAAATTAGGAAAATTTCCTAATTTCTTTTCTTTTTCTTTTCTTTCCTCTCTCCTCCCTTCTCATTTCGCCGCCGCCATCTCTCTCTCTTCCGTTCTCTCTTATTTTGCCTCCTCGGCTCCGGCTGCAGACGGGGTGCCTAGGGGCGTGTGCTGGGGACGTGGTGGAGCTGGCTAGGTGCGCGATGGGGTGAGGATCGGATCAATTCTGGCGCGATCCCGAACGGTGGATTCAAAGCCTACGTTCGAGCTCGCGAGCGATTTTCGTCGTGGTTTAGTCCCTTCGGGGCACGGTTTCTTCGGTGGAGGTAGGGTGACTGATCTTCACTTCTTCCTCTCCTTTTTCCCTGCCATTGCACGTCGTTCGACAAGGAAACGATCGAGTTTGGGCTTGTTTAGCCTAAACCGTGATTTTCGTAGTTTGTAGGGTTTGTCAGAAAATGGTGACCGTTTGCGGTGTAGTTAGTTTTAAACTGACCGTAGGGATGTTAGGATCCCATCCACGTTAGTTTTGTGTTGATCGGTGGTCATTCGAGGCCAGTAGAAGCCCGAGAACCTCGTTGACTATTTTAGGGTGGATTCGTTGAAATCACCCAGATCTTGTGTTTTTTAGCGTGCATGTGGGGTTTTTAGCCCCCTGGTGTTGTCTGTCGTCGTTTGAGTTTGTTTCCCCTGCGTTTCGGCGTGAATGGGGCGTGGAACGGGCCGATTTGGCCGTTCCTCTGTTTTCCCGCCGTGACCGGTGTAGCGGTCGTTTCAGTGGCCATTACTTGGCTCTGACGGCCCTACGATAGACCGCCACTTCATTTGGCGTTTTTGAGCTTTCTGTCTTCTGGGTGCGTGACGGCCCTAGGGTGGCGCGTCACACCCATGTAACGTGCATAGGCTGGGGCGTTACATTCGTTTTGTCGTTTTGTTTTTGGGGTTAAGTCGGTTCCTCTAACGCGCTTGACCCAGCGCGTTAGATGGATGTAGCGCGCCTGCCCCAGGCCGTTACATTCCGTTTGATCGATGTTGACCATTAGAGGCGGTGCCTCTGACGGTGGTGCCCCTATGTGTTGGGTGAGTGTAACGCGCCTGCCCCTGGCCGTCACACTCTGTTTTGGCCGAGTTAGGGTGGCTGCGTGCTGTTCTGTTTGTAACGGCCCCTACCTTGTGCGTTAGGCCTGTGTAACGCGTCCTCTCTGGACCGTTACTTGCTGTTTTGGGTGAGTGGGGTGGTTGCGCCGTTGGATGTAACGGTGGGGACCCTGTGCGTCAGGCGTTTGTAACGCGCCTTGTGCTGGCCGTTACATGCCTCTCAGTCGTGTTTTGTGCTTTTGGTTGTGGGCGTGTTGGCCCTGACGCACCTGGTCTTGTGCGTCAGGTGGCTATAACGCGCTCGCTCCCATGCGTTAGTTCGCTGTAACGCGCCCCGTCTAGCGCGTTACTTGCTTCGTGTGTTTTGTGTTTGAGGGTTGTTGGCCCTGACGGCCCTAGTCTGGCACGTCAGGTGTGTGTAACACGCCCGGTGCTGGCTGTTACATGTTGTTTTCTGTGCTTTAGAGTTGGTTAGGGCGGTGTGTGTGACGGCTTGTCGCCCGACCGTCACTTTGTGTGTAACGGCCCAGGTCTAGACCGTCATATGTTTGTAGCAGTCTAGGGGAGGTGCGTTACATGCCTTGTGCTCCGATTTCCATGATTTCGGTTTCGGCTTGTCTTGGCTTGTCCTTGTCGTCTGCCTGTTGTTCCGTGGATGTCTCCTGACGTCCTATGAGGGTTAAGACTACGTTGTAAGATGGCCAGGAGTCTTCTTGCTTGAGGTAGGATCCTATTTCCTACTTTTTGAGCATTGTTGTTAGGTTCTGGTCAACCCGGTGTGACCCAGTGGTTGACATGTGACCTAGTGTGTGTGTGTCTTGGCGGTTCTGTCTGGCCCGAGACACTGGTTCTGGATGCCTCGGGGTGTTGCCTTACCTCGGTTGGCGCGTCCAGTTGTGCTGAGGGTTTTCGGTGTTTTTCCTCAGGTCTCCGTGAGTTGTTTCCTGCGGAGTGTCATTTCTTGTGACTTAGGATTAGACCGATTGGCGGTTTGTTCCGCTGTTTGTGACGATCTTGCTTTTGAGTCGTTCGACTCGGGATCGTTACGTGGTAGGTCTAGTTGCCTAGTCCTGAGTCTGTCGGCAGTGGTTGTACTGCCCGTGGTGCTTTGTAGTACGTGTGACAGGGCTTCCGTAGACTGTCTGTACTTTAGCACTTGTGTTTTGGAGTCCGTGCCTTGTGAACCTCCACTAGTCGTAGCCTGTGACGTAGGCTTTTTTTAGTACGTCACCCACCGGGAGTGGTGGACGAGTGGTTTCCCGTTACACGGTTTTTAAGCTAGTTCCGTGGGCCCCGGCCAACGGTAGCGTCCTACCGAGGGGAATACTAGCTAGAGGCCTGGCCTAGGTAGTGGTCAGTGTGTGCACACATTGTGAGGGACTGAGGACTTGCGCCGACGGGCGTGACCCTGACTAGTTACTCGCGGTTGGTACTGCGGTCCTGTGTCCGTAGTTGCCGTTCTTCCTTGGAACGTTGTTGTTCCTTGGACCTGGTTCTTAGTGTGTCTAGTCTCCTCCGTGCTACACACGGTCTGGTAGACATGACACTTGAGGCGCAGTGTAAGACGTTAGTGGAGGCATCTGGCTATTTTTCTAGTGTGAGGGTACTCCTATCACTTGACCAGTGACTCTCAGTGTTTCTCGTCCGTTGCGACCTTTGCGAGTGGCCCTATCGGGGCTGTACTCGAGGTCGGTGTCTTGTCGTGTGCGCGACGTTCTGGTCGTGCGTGGGGCTGTGTGCACGACGTTTCTGCTCGTGTTTGGTTGTCGTGTGTCTAGGTCTTTTCTAGACCTTTTTGTCTGCATTGTTGGTTTTTTCCTTCTTCTTTGGTGTTGGTCGACGGACTGGTGCACCCTACCGTGTGAGTTTAGGGTTGACCGTCTGTTGCCTTTTGGAGTAGCTTAGAGTGCCGAGTTCTCCTTAGTGGCCGTGTTCCGTGTTTTACGGCCTCACTCTTCTTTGTTGTTGAGCTCCCCTTGCTCTTAGCCTGTTCCCTACTCCTGCTGTCCCTGTTCTATTTACAGCTTTGTAGTGTAGCTTTTCCTGCTTTGCTACACTTGTTGTTAGTGTTGCTTCCGTTGCACTGTGCATTTTCCAGTGGGGATCCGCGTGACCCCTACTGAGTTTCCATTTAGAGACTTACCCCTACTTTTCAGGTGGGTTTCGCCATCTGCCTCTGCTATTCCTGGTGGAGCGCGTTGTTGTAGCTGCCAGCTGTACCTGAGTCGGGCTTCCCCCGACTTCTGTGTACGTTCTTTTCTGTCAGACTGTACTTGTTGTTTTTCGTTTGGACTAGACTCTAGTGTATAATTGTTAATTTGAACAATTAATTAAAAAGTAATTCTTTTTTTGCTACTTTAGCAAACCGTTCTAATGAAATTTAATTGCTTGCTGTTATATCTGTCAGTTCAATGTACTACACGACAGTCCTTTTTCCCTTCGGCGCTTTCCCGCGCTTGGGAGGCCTCGCGGGTCCCATGCGGTA